>CAUYRT010053620.1:0-43466 GCA_963574885.1 Lepilemur ruficaudatus
CTCCCCAACTACTTTTCAAGCATATCCGACCCCTCCACAGTGCCCTCCCACATCGCTCAGACGTGGGTTTACCCCCCACCCCCAATTCCCTAGTGTTTGCTCCCACCCTTTGAGCACCATAGTGTTAATCAGTCAATACCAATTTGATGGCGAGTACAAGTGGGGCCCATTCTTCGGGTCTTGTGTCACCTCACTTCAAATAATGGGCTCAAGCTTAATCCAGGATAATACAAGAGGTGCTAACTCGCTGTCATTTCTTAAAATTGAGTAATATTCTTTTGTGAACATATACCAGATTTTAACAATCCACTCATGAATTGACGGGCACTTGAATCCTCCAACATGGAATTCTATTCATTTAAAACCAGTCAACCGAAGTGCTGACTGGTTTTAAATGAATAGAACTCCATGTTGGAGGATTCTGTCTCTGGCATTGCATGACTGTAATAATACTGACAGTGATGGGTCATAGAACATTCTTTCATTTTATTTGTTTATTCATTTGTTCATCCACCCGTTCATTCAACAAACAGTTCCTGACATCCTATAGGCTCAGGGTGCGCTGTCCTTGGTGCTGAAGATACAGAGCTGATTAAGACACAACACTCACCATCAGGATGCTCCTGGATTGGTGAGAGGGAAAAAGAAATAGCTGTAATAAATATGGTAAGTACTAAAGTAGGTACAGATTTTGAATATTATGAAAGGGCTATTTGCTCTGCTGGGGTTGGGGGGAGGAGTGTTCAGGGAAGAGTAATTTCTACTAGATTTTGCAGGATCGGTAGTGATTTCAGGAGCAAAGAGGGATTTGGAGATATGTTGATCTACTTTTTTCAAGTTATTGAAGCTTGTATTGGGAGAATAATAGATTGTTGTTCTCTGGGACTATTCAACTAACTTCTAACTGCTCCATGAAGGAAGGAAGAATTTTCCAACTTTCTTCAATTTCTTTCTCTTCCCATCCCACAAGCACTTGGGGGAACTCCATAGATCACAGTTTTCAAAATGTAGATATTTGAGAAAGAATGTGGACTTTGGGGTTTTCTAGATTTGGGTATGAATTTTCTTACCCATCTGTTGAGACAATTTGGAATGTACTCCACACTGCCCCCCAGAGGTCTCCAGCAGGATTGAGCCCTAGTGCCTGCGGGTTAGCCTGCCCACCCACCCACTCTGTAATGGCTTCCTTTCCTTCCTGTCTCTTCCTTACTCCTCTACCAGTACTTCTGGGGTCGCCTCTAAAATAAACTATTTGCACTCAAATCCTTATCTGAGAATCTGTTTTAAAGAGAACCCAAATCAAAACAAGACCTCTGTGCTGGGTTGTGTTTTGTCAACTCGGTGACAATGAACTCATCTAAGGCTGGGAAATATGTTTCATGGAGTACCTTTCTTTGTATGAGTCTGGGATAAATATTTGGAAAATGAAAGTGAACAGAAGCCATTACTCTCAGAAGGCCGTGATGCCAACATGGTGAGAGACCAATGTAGATGTGACCAACCAGCCTCAACTTCTAGCTTCCAACTCCTTCTCCCATGAACAAACAGCTCCAAAGCCAATTCCAAGCACCAGACTACATTCTTTCTGACCATCATGATTAATGACTCCTTCTGATTCTCCAACTGCCCTCTTCCAGACCTTCACTTCCACACCTTTTCATACATTTATGTTTGCTCGTATTGCTATAGTGAGCCTCTTACTCTCATAATATTTTAGTGCTTCGTTTTCCTGGATGATAGCTTCTATCTCAAGTTAATAGTCATTTAAAGAGCTAACATGGAGGGGTGTTAGTGCTTCTGTTATACCAGACACTGGTCTGAGCACTCTACACAACTCAATCAGTTAGTATTGTAATTATTTCCATTTTGTAGATGAAGAAGCTGAAGAAGAGAACATCTCAGTTAATCATTTCAGCATCACAAAGCCAGTAAGTGATGGAGCTGAAATTCAAACCAGGTGTCTAACTTCAGAGTCTATGATCTTATCCAAATTTCTACCTCACTCCTATGGTCAAAATAATGTAAACTGTTCCACAGTTGTTCTACCTATTCTTTCCTCATTCCCCTCCTTCTTTTATCCCTCTCTTTCTCCATCCCTCTCTTTTACCAGGCTCCTTGCCCTGGTCCAATCTCCCTTGGCTTGGGTCTGTGTCATGAGATCCACGTGCAATTGACCATTCAGAAGGGGCCCAGGTGGGTGGCAGCCGTGAGGAATCCCACAGGACAAGTTGTGTAGTTGGGAATTTCTACATAAGAAGTACAACCTGCATTTATAGAAAACATGCCAATTACCAGTGTGGTGGCTAATTTTGTGTGTCGGTTTGACTAGGTTAAGAGGTGCCCATAAAACTTGGAATTCAGATTAGCACTTGAATAGGACTGTGTAAAGAAGTTCTGTTCTCACCAATGTGGGTGGGTGTCACCCAATATATCGAGGACCAAATAGAATAAAAGGTGGAGGAAGGGCAAATTCTTGCTCTGTTTTTGTGTAGGAACATCCATCTTCTACTGCATTTGGATATCAGTGCTCCTGGTTCTCTGATCTTTGAACTCTAGCTGAGACTTACACCATCGGCTCCCATGGTTCTCAGGCCTTTGGGCTTGGACTAACTATGGTATAACACTGGCTTTCCTGGGTCTCAGCTTGCAGACAGCAGATTGCAGGACTTCTCAGCTTCCAAAATCATGTGAGCCAATCCCTCATAATAAGTCTTTTTCTATACATCTCCTCTTGGTTCTGTTTCTCTGGGGAACATAGACTAATATAGCCAGGTACTGTCCAAAACACCTTACATTCATTATTTAATGTGATACTCAAAAGAACCTTGTAATTTAGATGATGTTAAAATATTCAACTTTCTTCCTAGGAGAACTGAGGTTTATAGAGGCTAAGAAGCTTGGCCAAGGTCATGCATCTGATAAGTAGTGGAAATGGGCTTTGAAGGCTGGCCGTCAGCCTCCACAGTGCACTCTGCTAATCTGAACATGCTTCTTAGATGCATGGTTTTAATTGTCTTTTAAATATGATGTCATCAAATATTTGAAATGGTTATGTTGTGTTAGAATGCTGAAAGCAGATTAAGGATAATTGTATCAAGGCCTTTCACTGATGCAAATAGAGCATACTCCAAAGTATTTGGAGCTATTGACAACTCATTCTAGCATGCAATCTAAAGAATGAAGAAAATACACTAAAATTGGACCACAGCTCCCCCTGCCATACCTAACTTCTTAGTCTTAATTCTAATGTGAAAATTTGGAAAAAAATGAATGTAACCTCTCAGAAATCTGTTGCTTTAAGTAATATAAAAAAATGTGAATTTCTCCTTCATGTAGAAATGTCTATCATATTATTAATTTGAAATGACTGACTTGCCATTGCTGGTTCCAATACACATCATGGTACCTCTCTCCAGAGGGTAGTATGTGTTAATACTAGTTATCATATATGTGAATCGCACTTGTTTTCTTTTCCTTTCCTTTTTTTAAATACATTTTTTTTGTCTGTCTTGTATTAGCTCCCAGCCTTCCTGGCTGTCACTTGTTATCCATGTCTTGATTATTCCAATGAGGAATGCTTTACCCTTTAAGAAAAACAAAATGTTAGAAAAAGACCTTTCATTGCTATTTGGATGTACTTATCATTCAATAATTAGCCACTCCTCCAGACAAGGAATTCAAAATGAGAGTTATGATTTGCCAAGCCATCTCACAGTTCCAGCCATTAGTGTTCACCCAGCTGAAACTACAAGGCTAAAAATAATCCAATTAGGTAACAACAGCATATTTTGAATCAGTACTGAACAGATGGCAAAGTATCCTCCATTCATCATTAATTAATGTTCATTTAGCACCCACAGAGAATGACTCTGAGTTACTGATTCCTGAAGATAGAGGTGAAACTTCTGCATTGGGAGATCATTATTGTCTTGGTTAAAAACCACCTTATAACATCTGAAATGATTTTGTAGAATAAATCACCCCTGAAATGGGAACACCAAGAGCCTCAATAAATTTTATGGCCTCAACAGAGGATTCCAGGAATAAAAAGTCTAGAAACTATGAGTTTCCTTACTTAAGAAGAATTTAAAATTACAAATCTATCTCCTTCCTTTCTCTACTTAACATTACCATGCCAGCAGAGATACTAAAAGATTTCTCTTTTTTTAATATTGCCTTTACATTTTTTATTTTGTGAATGCTTAGTTTATATCTTGCATATTTTTTTCTCTCGAGCTCTGTATGATATTGCTGCATGTATATGTGAGAAATATTTAAAGTTGGTAAAGTGATGCTGAAACCTAATAATCCTTTGTGAGGATTTGCGAACTCCAGTGTTTCCAAAATACCAATTTGGTACATATTTTGTGGAATGGTGATGACTGAATTTGCCATGACTGAATTTCTCGGCCACAATAAGTATAGAGCAGATGCATACCTCTCTTGAGTGTCTCTTTGCTTATAATTATCTTTGAGAGTCATGTTTTCATTATTCACATACTACAAATGAAAGAACTTTTCAAGTTTTCTTAAAGTTTTTCCACTGATGGAATACTCATTAAAACAGTTTTAAAAGTTAGTTCTTGTTTATTTTAAACAGAATTTTTGTTATACTCATTTATTTTGTGGATAAAGTGCCTTCCAAAATTAGAGATACACTTTAAATTTATCTGACTTCTTCATTTTCTGGCTAAAAGCTATAAAGATATTAATTATCTTTGGCAGCTAGTTGCTTACCCAATCTTCCCTCTCTCCAAATGACTTCTTAAATGGAAGATGGCAATGTGTTTAGTTAAAATTTAAGATTTTGTAACACCTATCATAAATAGGAATGGCCAATGATATATAAGAACATATATTTGGAAGTAGTTTCTGAGAATGCCCTGTAAAGGGGCTTACTCAGCTGGCCCTTGCGTGGAATGCAGCCTTATGCCTGGAGTTCCAGCATCTGTCTTGTTACCATGTGGTAATCTTGAGGATGAAAGCCACAGGCTAATGAAAGCAGAACAAAAACATAAATGAAGCCTGGATTGTGATGATCATACCAGTCCTGGACTGTTTGAACTGCATGTTATAAATAAGAAAAATTACCCCCTATATTGTGGAAGGTGCTTGTCTTGGGTCAATTTTCTATCCTAACTAAAGAAGACCTTCATAGTGGAAGTGGGTTCTTACAGTGACCTGTAGGCCTACTGGCTATGGTTCCACAATACCTTTCTGATGTCATCTCCTCCCAGTCTTTCCTTCATACACTCTATTCCAGCTGCATGGCCTCTTTGGTATTTGCTATATACATCAAGTATACTCCAGCCTTCAGGATTTTGTACTTGCTATTCCTTCTACCTAGAGCACTATTGCCCCAAATATTTGTCCAGCAAGTTCTTTCATGCCTTCCAGACTGTTACTCAAAAATCCCTTTTCCAGAGCTGCTTTTCTGTTCACACTTTTTATCATTTCAACCTCCCATTCCTTAACATTTCACATCTCCTTTCCTTTATTTAATTTTCTCTCTTGTATGATCTAATATTTGGTATATTTTTCTTTTTAATCCATTTTATTGTCTGTTTTCCCCTAGAATGTACGCTCCAAGAGACAGGTATTTTTGTCTATTTTATTTACTAGAATAGGGCCAAATACTAGGAGCGCACATATCTATTTGTTGAATGAATGAATGAATGAATATGATGAGGAATTAGTCGACCAATGGAGTCATGGAGAAAAAATATTAAGTCTCAGATTTGGAAAGCTGTAAAGCTGTTAGGCCTTATTTTGCTTAAATAGCAGGGAATTTTGGCCAAATTTCAAATGCATAAGTAATGAGGGAGATAATGCATATTTCCAAGAACAAAAGGATGAAAAATGAAGCAAGCAAATGCAGGAAGATGAGGGCCAAAGAGCTCAATTAGAGGGGATTGCTGCAGTCAAGGGGAGAGACGTGCTTTCTTGCGAGTGGGAAACACCTAGATATCAAAGATCAGAGAGATTTTCACGACGGCTGGGATAGAAATGGAGGACACCCAGACCTGACAGTCTCCATCTTCTAAGAAGAATAGGATGCAGACAATCTTCTGAGTGAGAGGGAGGGGGTAGGGAGGGAAGGATGGAGAAGGGGATAAAGTTTCACCCTATCAGCCACTGAAGAAAAGAAGAATAAGGCAGAACTGGATGAAAATTGCTAGAGAAAGGAAATAGATAGCCTGAGTTGAGGTAGACAATGGGCATTTATAGTCAAGCCAACTGCCACAGCTTTACTTCTTTTCTCGTAATTATTAGAAGCTCACAAGTGGGAATGGGAAACAAACAAGAAGAGATGGTAAGTTGTAAGGTGGGTGTGGCAGAATGTTTGGGTGATCGTGGTTGACGTAGGTTGTGGACATGACTGAAAATGGCATCCAAATGGGAGGAGGTATGTGGGGCCAGGAGGAGAAGGATAGAACTTGGGCTGTGAAGACAGGATGTTCCCTAAAATCCCAGGTGTTCCCTGGCCATGGACTCCACCCCAATCCTCCACTGAACCTAGATTTGGACTTTTCGCTCCACTTCCTCTACCATACATAAAGTTTATATTCAAGTACTCAAAGCGTTCTTTAACCCAGTTGCCATTTGGCCTCATGTGTAAATATGACCCAGTAGAAAACCTCTAGGACAAGGTTTATGATGCACATCTCAGATACTCGTGCTAGGAAAGCCGTACGGCTCCTCAATATAAACTCCAGCATGGAGCTGGAGGAGAAATGCTGCTCATTTCTGTTTGTCTCTATGAGTGTGAACGTCACATTAGCTTTCATTATTCCAACTCTTCCTTTTGTCCATGTGCTTCCTACAAGCAACACAGAGAGGTTGGGGGTTGGGAACCTGGACTCTGGAATCTGCCATCTGGGATCAAATCCTACTTCTGGCATTTTCTAGCTGTGTGATCTAGAAGAGCAAGGTACTTAACCTCTCTCAAATTCGATTTTCTCACCTTTGAAATGAGGTTGATGCTGGTGCATATCACATAGGACTGTTCGAAGGATTGGTGAGATATGTATAAAGTACCTAGAGTGGAATATATCACACAAGCACACTTAATTACTGATGATGATGATAAAGATGATGATGATGATGGTGGTGGTGTTTTTATTAATGCAATAACTTACAGAATTCAATAGAACCTGCAAAAGGAATATACTTATCATCCCTTAAGGTGGGGCAAGTGAGACTTGTGTCCTCTGAACATAAGCAGGGTATAATTAGTAATTATAATTAAAAGCTGTACAAATTTTCATGAGTATTACATGCCTCCAAACTGACTTGGGTGATAGTCTACGGTAATAAGCAATAGTTCGCTTCTCTTAGAAGTATGTGACAGTGCTCAGTGTTGGGACACAGAGAACACCAGGAGAGAGGGGTGTGTGTTTGGGTGGTGAGTTACTCAGTTTTATTTAAATTGTCTTCTCAATTTCTAAATTCCCCAAAGTTTGGCTCCACATCTTACCTATTCTCAATCTACGGGTTTCTGTCTCGTCTAAAGTCTTTAGTATCTTGGGTCTTATATACCAATTAACAGATAATATGTACATACTATGTACATATATGCATGCATACAGGTGTATATACCCATGCAACGGGATATCTGTATACACATTCACAGACCCTGCCCTCTCATGTTGGCTCCAGTCAATATCGCTGCCAATTCTCTATCCTGAATGACTTGGCTACCACTGTG
The DNA here is from genome assembly GCA_963574885.1 of Lepilemur ruficaudatus. Lineage (NCBI taxonomy): Eukaryota > Metazoa > Chordata > Mammalia > Primates > Lepilemuridae > Lepilemur > Lepilemur ruficaudatus. The sequence continues at coordinate 7,709 of CAUYRT010053620.1, forward strand.
TTTCCAGGCTCCGTCTACTTTCTATGCCAACATGTTTTGGTATAGTTGTTCCCTCATCAGAAAGCTTTTTTTCTTCCCTTCCTCCCTCCTCCTTTCCTAATCCTCTGCAGGGAGCCCTTGATCCTCTCCTTTGGGCACTTACATCAGTTTTTGTCTCAGTTCTCATTTGGGTTTTGAATTATATGGTGCTTTCTACTTAACTGTTCCAAGCATATCCATCTTGCCTTTTCAATTAGACTAATGCCTAAGTCAATAAAGACTACATATCTACCTATCATAATGCCACATTCTTAGTATGTATTACTTGGAAGAATAAATTTCATCTAGGCTATCTCAAATCATGATATAAAGGAAACACCTGTCAATCAGAATAGTTTTAGGCTGTAATCAATCTACTAACCACAATCAGTATCCACAGCCCATCTATTTTTAAAATTAATTGTTTAAATTGATAAATAAAAACTATATATATTTATTATGTACAACATCATGTTTTGAAATATTTATACATTGTGGAATGACTAAATCAAGCTAAATAACTCATGCATTACCTTACATATCATTTTTTTGTGGTGAGAACACTTAAAATTTACTCTCTTAGCTATTTTCAAGAATGCAATTCATTGTTATTAACTATAACTCACTATGTTGTACAATAGATTTCTGGAACTTATTCCTCCTCTCAAACTGAAATTTTGTATGCTTTGACTAAAAATCTTCCCAACTCTTAATCCTCCAAAATCCCTAGTAACCACTAATCTACTCTCTCCTGCTTTGAGTTCAACTTTTAAAAATTACCCTTATAAGTGAGATCATGCAGTATTTATCTTTCTGCGCTTGGCTTATTTAACATAACATAATGTCTTCCAGTTTTATCTATATTGTCAAAAATGATAGATAGCATTTTCTTCTTTTTTTAAGCTGACTAGTTTTCCATTTTGTATATATATCACATTTTCTCTATCCATTTATCCACTGATGGACACTAGGTTGACTCTTTATCTTGGTTATTGTTAATAATGCTGCAATGAACATGAGAGTCAGATATCTCTTTGACCTACTCATTTCATTTGCTTTGGATATATACCCAGTTGTGGCATTGTTGGATTATATGACACTCCTTTTTTTTTTTTTTTTTTTGAGGAACCTTTCCATAATATCTGCACCAATTTACATTCTTAGCAACAGTGTGCAACAACCCTTGTTTTGACTTTAGCCATATAATCAACCACCTATCTAACCTTTCTCCTTGGATGTCTGAAAGGCCCTGGAATCTGTAATTTGACCTCCAGACTATGTCAAATGCCTTGGCTGATGCTCTTATATTTATACCTACTTTAAAATTTTACATTTGTGTAATTACTTGCTTAATGTCTGATTATCTCATTGCATTACAGCTTCATGGAGGCAGAGAATATGACTGTTTTGCTCACTATTGTGTCCTTCATGTGTATAAGAAAGAAAGAAGGAAGAAAGAAAGGAACAAAAGAAGGAAAAAAGGAAGAAAAACAAGTAAGCAGAATGAAAGGGGTGAGAAATCTCCAGTCTGTTGCTAAAGGTTCAAAGCTTATTAGTCCCCTTAGCTGTGCGATTTGATGTTTCTTTGCAGACTGCACTAATATTTCCAAACAAAATTGCTTTTAAAATTTAACACCAAGAGCAATTTCCATTTCAAAATTGTTCCAGTTATTGAAAATGTCTTCAGTGATGTTACAAATGGTCTTGAAGCTCCCACAAATGTGCTAGGCATTTTGCATTGGGTGTCTGTGACAGTCTACTAAAAATTGCTTATCTAGTTATCACTAAACAAAAATAAAAGAAAAAAGGAAAAAGCCTGGAGAAGTAATCATCATGCTGTGTGTAAAATAAGTGCAGTAAATAGCTCTATAAAATAATATTTTTAAAAGAGACTTTTTGTTTTGTTTTGTTTAATGTCCCAGAACCTTCCAACTGAGAATTTAAAAAAAACTGCTATAGTGAATAAAATTGGTTAAAATTCAGGATAAAACCACAAATGCAGGAAAAGAAAGGTAGTATCTTGGGTCTTATATACCATCATTGTGGGGGAGGTCCAGATGTACATTTACATCCTAAACAATCAAGCATGCATAGAAATAAAAATGTCATTCTGGTCTAAGATGAGACAAGGTCCTTCCAAGATGGTCCTTAAACAGAAGGCTCACCCAGGTCTGTTGGAAGAAACCTTCCATTGTCATTATCCAGAACAGCCAAAAATATTTATTGTAAAATGTTTCTTCTAAATCTTCAGATCTTTGACATGGCACAAATTTCCCCGTTTCTCTTAAAAAAGTATTCCTCTACTTTGTTGGATATTGGGAGATCATTCAGTTGTGCTAGTATTTGTTCTACCCATGAAATCTTGCAGGTACCTTCTTCAGCTGGGGTTCTCTAACTTTGAGTGGGGAGTTCTCTAGAAATCAGATTTGGAAGTCTCATCCCTTAGAAAGTCTATTTCAGTAGTTATAGAGTAGAGGGTCTAAGGATTTGTTTTTATTTTATTTTATTTTATTATTTTATTTTATAGGCACCATAAGTGACTCAGATGGATCACCCCAGGTGAACATAATATGGAAAACATGACACTGTGGTTCTTAGCCCTCGAGAGAAGTTGTATATACTAAGGCATTATTTGCCCGAGTATATCACCAGAGACTTAAAATATTTAGTAGACTTATTTCCCTTAGATTAAGAAACGTTCCTTCTTTCTCCTCACTTTCTGATATAGTTCTTTCCTTCTCTTCCACCTTCCCTGGAGCCCTACCTCCCCTTCCCCACAGATCTCAGAAACTTTTACCGCACTAAGCAGGCTCATCACCCCAGTGCTTCAGATTTTTGTGCAGCACATTTTTCTGTTCATTGCATCTTGATGTACTTCCCTTTCCAATACCTCTTGACCTCCAATTACCCTGTTCTACTTCAGCCAATAATTTGCTTTTAGGGCCGTCAATCCACATTGTCTGAGAGCCCTTACTTCAACAACATTTCCATTCTTCAGGGCATTCTTTGCTTGTATCCGAGCTTTCCTGATTTTTAACATATTTTAATTTTTTGATTAGGAAGGACACTGTTAAGTCTCTACCACAGTTGGTTGAAAGTTGATTAGGGGAGTGTGATAATGAAGGTTGCACATATTAATATGTATACAGTTGATCCTTGAACAACACAGGTCTGAACCATGGGGGTCCACCTATAGGTGCATTTTTTTTCCCAGGAAATACCATTGTCCCTCTGTGTGGGAAGGTTCCACATCCACAAGCGAATGGGGATGTATATGGAGGACCCACTTTTCATGTGTACATGGGCTCCACAGGGCCAAGTACAGGCCTTCAGTATGTGCAGATTTTGTATCCATGGGAGGTCCTGGAACTGCATACACACACACGCACACACACACACACACACCCATATATAAATTCTAAAATTGTGCTTTCTAGATCTGAAAAAATTGTGCTTTCTTCTAAAATTGTGCTTTCTAGATCTGATTTTGATGTCCAGTTATGATGATTTCTCTGTTAGAGAAACTATCAGGAGACAGAAATCACTATAAAAGTATTTTAACAGGGAGAGAGAGAGAAATTCAGGAATTTGTCCTTGCGGAATGGAAGACTTGAGAAGCCAAATAGGGGTAGTTGAAGCACCCAAGAGATTAGTAACAGCAGGAAGCTGTGCTTACCCATAAGACTGGAGGGACCATGGGAGTGGTTTTGTGGTGTTGGTAGTGTTACTAGAACTCAAGAACCAGAGTCACCCTCAGGGAGTGAGAACCATGGCAGGGACATGGTGAAATCTGGGGTTCCAGAGGAGACACAGCCACTGCTGGGTGTGCTGCTTGAAGCAGAGGAAGAGGCAGAAATACCCTCACTCCTCCCCAACATCTGACTTCTTTCCTCCTGCCCTCCAGCCTCTTGCCAGTACCTCCCGCCGGTTGAAATCATGTGTAACCCAGATGATAATGGTTCCTTGAAAATGTATTATAGTTCTTTTGAGGAAGAGCAGAAAATGGATTTGAGAGTAAAAGATTCATGACTGGCACAGTTTGTGTACAAGAACAAACTAACATAATGTACAAAGTCTGTCTCTTCTGCCCAGGCAAGAGTTACTCTCCATGTCAAGGTACCTGATTATATGCCATTACATGGAAAGTGAGAGACTAGAGAATAATAAAACTAAAAGTAACTGAGATGAAACCAAAGAATAAAGATCTATATTCAAATTATTACTTCCTCCTTTGTTCTACCTGACAAAGATCTATGTCCTTCCCCTCCTTCTTGTAGGTACCATTTCTTTTTGGCTATGACTCTCCCATCATCCTGCAGTAAGTGGACAGGTTGTGGAATATGGGGAGTGACAGTGTGGTGACAGTTCTTAACTTCTGGGGGGTCACCAGGACGGAAATGTAAGCCAAAGTAAGAAATAACAGACTATATATATATATATATATATATATATATATATATATATAGGCTGATTTGTTCCTCATAGATTCTGGATATTAGTCTTTTGTCAGATGTATAGTGTGCAAATATTTTCTCTCATTCCATAGAGTGTGTATTCAATCTGTTGGTTATTTCTTTTGCTGCACAGAAGCTTAGTTAGGTCCCATTTATTTACTTTTGTTTTTGTTGTGTTTGCTTTTGGGGTCTTAGGCATAAATTCTTTGCCTAGGAAAGTCAATGTCCAGAAGAGTTTTTCCTAGGTTTTCCACTAGAATTTTGGTGGTTTCAGGTCTTACATTTAAGCCTTTATTGTGAGTTAATTTTTGTATATGGTGAGAGATAGGGAGATATGGATCCAGTTTCATTCTTCTGCATGTGGTTATCAAATTTTCCCAGCATCATTTATTGAAAATGGCATCCGTTCCCTGGTGTATGTTTTGTTAAAGAGCAGTTGGTTGGAGGTACATAGCTTTATTTAGGAGTTCTCTATTCTGTACCATTGAGCTGTAAGTTTACTTTTATACCAGTACCATACTGCTTTCGTTAGTGTAGCCTTGTAGTATAATTTGAAGCCAGGTAATGTGATGTGTCCAGATTTGTTCTTTTTACTTAGGACTGTTTTTGCTATTTGGGCTCTTTTTTTATTCCATATGAACTTTGGGATTGATTTTTCCAATTCTGTCAAAAATGACATTGGTATTTTGATAGGAATTGAATTGAATCTATAAATTAATCTGGGTAGTAAGGAAATTTTAACAATATTGATTCTTCCAATCCATTAGCATGGTATTCTTTCCATTGGTTTGTATCATCTACAATTTCTTGTATCAGTGATTGTAATTCTCCTTGTAGAGATCTTTCACATCCTTAGTTAAGTATATTGTTAGGCTTTTTCCCCCCAGCAATTGTAAATGGTGTTGAGTTCTTGATTTGATTCTCAGCTTGGCTATTGTTAGTGTGCAGAAATGGTACTGATTTGTGTGAACAGATTTTGTAACCTGAGACTTTACTGAATTTATTTATCAATTCTAGGAGTCTTTTGGAGGAATCTTTAGGTTTTCTAGGTATAAGACCACATCATCAGCAAACAAGGATAGCTTGACTTCCTGTTTTCTAATTTGGGTGTCCTTTCTTTCCTTGTCTTGCTGATTGCACTGGCCAGGACTTCTAGTACTATGTTGAATAGAAGTGGTAACAGTGGGCATCCTTGTCTTTTTTTGTTATGTCTTTTCCTGGCTTTGGTATCAGGGTGATACTGGCTTTGTACATTGATGTAGGGAGTAGTCCTTCCTCCTTGATCTTCCGGAACAGTTTCAATAGGATAGGTAACAGTTCTTTGCAACTCTGGGAGAATTTGGCTGTGCATGTGTCTGGTCCCGGAATTTTTTTTTTTCGAGAGATAATTTTTAAGTTATTGTTATTACTCTTGCTACTCATTTATTGATCTGTTCAGGATTATGTCTTCCTGATTCAAGCTTGGGAAGTTGTGTGTTTCCAACAATTTATTCATTTCTTCTAGATTTTCTAGTTTGTGTGTATAGAGATATTCATTATATTTTTGGATAATCTTTTGTATTACTATGGTATCAGTTATAAAGTCTCCTTTTTCATTTCTGATTGAGTTTGAATGCTCTCTCTTCTTTTCTTGGTTAATCTAGCCAGAGGTCTATTGATTTTGTGTATCTTTTCAAAGAACCAACTTTTAATTTTATTGATCCTTTGTAATTATTTTGGTTTCAATTTCATTTAGTTCTGCTCTGATCTTTGTTATTTCTTGTCTTCTGCTATCTATGGGTTTGGCTTGTTCTTCTTTTTCTAGTTCCTTGAGTTATGACATTAGGCTGTTAATATGTTATCTTTCTGTCTTTTTGCTGTAGGCGTTAAATGCTATAAACTTCCCTCTTGGCACTGCTTTTGCTGTATTGCAGAGATTTTGCTAACTTGTGTCACCCATTGTCATTAAAGCTTGAATTCATTTCCTGAAATATTTTTCTGGTTTCCTTGAGTTGGTTTTTAATTTTCTCTTGGATTTCATTGAACTTACAATTCATATTTTGGATTCATCTGTCATTTCCTCTCAATTCTTGACTATTCTTTCTTGTTTGCTTTCTCTAAATCCCTTTTTATTCTACATATTTGTGTTCTCAGGGATTCTAAAATTGGGCTTTTTGCCTCCTCCCAACCCACTGCTCTGTTGTACTGATATGTACTCCCTGGGCATTCTTGTACTGTGGATTTAATATGACTTGTACCTTTTCAAATTTCATCTCTCTTTCTTAGACTGCAAGTATCTGTTGAACTTTAGGTATGCATTTTCAGCTGTCTACAGATCATCTTCACCTGCATGTTTTACCTCAAATTCAGCATATGTAAGTAAAAACAAACCTATTATTTTCTCTCTATAAACCAATTTATACATCAGGTAATAGTAGTATGTCAACTAGAAAATTTACTAGTATGTCCGACCTAACTCCAAGGTGAATTTGCAACTGTCATTTATGTCTCCAGTACGTAAAATATATTACTCTCAGCTGTGGTCTGAATGTTTGTATCCCCACACAATTTGTGTGTTGAAACCTAATGATCAGTGTGATGGTATTTGGGGGTGAGGCAGTTGGGATGTGGTTAGGTTATGAGGGTGGAGCCTTAATGAATGAGATTAACATCCTTATATAAGAGAAGGCCCAAGAAAGTTCCTTCACTCCTTCCTGCCATGCGAGGACACAGTGACAAGGTACCATCTATGAACCAGGAAACAGGCCCTCACCAGACACTGAGTCTTTTGACTTCCAGCCTCTAGAACTGTAGAAATAAATTTGTTTTTTATAAGCCACCTACTTTATGTTTTTTAATAGCTGCCCAAACAGACTAAGACACTGTCATAATTTTTTTTCATTGTGTTATTTTTTTGTCTGTTCTTTTATCCACCGTAACTTCATCAAGAATAGGGAGGACCTTATTCATTTCTGAATTTCCAGGGCTTAATTCACCACACACCTTATTCTCATCACTCACTTCCTTCTCAAACCCTGATCACCCTTCAAAGGAAAATGACACAATTTGTGCAAAGATTTATGCATCTAGAGAGTTCGTGGTATCTTTCACTTTCTTTACTGTTTTTTACAGTGGTTGTTTATATTTGTTAATTCATTTTAGAGAACTTGGACATAGCTGTTGTATTTCCAGCTTCCTGAGGATATGTATTCCAGGCATTTGAGTAATATACAAGCTTTGAGCCACAAGAAATCAATTTGTCTAGACATGAAGTTGATTGTAATGGGAATTTTACCTGTTTCCTATACTATATTTATTTTTATAACGTGGATAAAGAAGATGAGTATGAATCTTTGACAATTTTTTATGGTTGTTCACTTTAGGGGTTCCATACATCGTTGATTGTAACCTTATATGTTTTTAGAGTAACATGTTTATTAAAACTATTTGCAGTGCTTGCAGGAAGATGTTTAACTATAAAATTTTTCAAAGATTTTTTTCTACATTAAAATTGATAGACTTGTATGCATCTCAGTATTTTACCAAGGATCTGGAACATATAATTTGAACTGACTTTTAGTTATGTCTTAAATCTAGACTTTGGATGAATGAAATAACTTGAAAATCAGGTTTAGATGAAACTTCTTAAATTCAATCTTAGTCTTAGTTTCTTAGAAAACAAAATCTAAGGCAAAGATTTAAAATAGTGTTGCTCTACTTGGATGATGCAACCCCAGACAGAAGAAGAAGAATGAGGAAAAATGCTAAGAAGTAAAGATGTGAAGAGATGCATTACCAAACCAGCAGCTGCATCATAACGAACCATGAAAAGACAGAGCAGGGCCCCACAGGAGCATCTCTTCAGCACAGGGGACTGACATGATACCTATCTGGAAAATCTGTGCCTATGGAACAGCCCACCGTGCTAGTGGTAGGGGTTGGCTCTCTCGTTTCTTGTTGATCATTGCTCAAAGTTCACCCCACAGGGCATTAACTCCCCTGCAGTTTTGGATTGCATCATTTAGCTCTGCCTATGTCCATTAAGAATGTCAAATTCTACCCTGTGGGGCGGTGTTCTTTTTGTTTCCCTATTTTGTATAAGCTGTAGATCACCGGTGGCCTTGGCTGTTTTGCTTGAACTCTGGCAGCAGAAGCAGGGGCCACACACTTCAAACTTGTGGCAGATGGGCCAGGGTATGTGGTGGTAGCTAAGAGCAAGGGATTTGTCAGTCCCAAGCAGGGTCCAGGAGGCAAGAAGAGTTACATATAACCCAAAGAAGTGCATAAAATTAAATAAGTGTATAAAATTAGCATCTAATAGAGGTGTTAACACAAAACCTTTCCATCATTACCTGACAAGTTTCAGAGAGGGAGGGAAGAGCAGAATGCTTCTTCCAGAAGTTGTATCAATCATGACCAAGTTGCCATGAATAAACTCATCACAAATAGTTTGAACTGGAGAAAAACTACTGAAAGCTAATATGCTGTCACAGTTCTTTTTTGACTCTATGTGCCACCCTCAGAGCAGTCTGGGTGGTTTTGCTGAAGGATGACTCCGTGAAATACCCTTTGTGACTCTTTGGAAGATGCTTCCTTGCCTGCTTTCCTTTTCCCAAGGTATTTTAATGGAATCTATCTATCTCATCACTGGCTTCTGCAATAACAAATATAGAAAACTGAGAAAAATTAGTGGCCTACAGTTTTCCACTGATAAGAGTCACCCCTTAAGGAGCATTATTCTGAGGACTTCTGACTCTGCTCCTTTACTGAGCTTGAAGCATTATTTCCAGAGAAATATATTTCTTGGCCCTAATTACATTTCAGATTTGCTCTTTTTCTTTGGTTGGGTGATGGAGATATGGTTTTTTTTTATTTTTTTATTTTTTTAAATCTTCACTGAGTGTTTTATCTCCACTGGGTCCTAATGTGTACAACTTTCCTCACGACCACACAGAGTCAGCTGGTTATACTGTGCCTTCAGAAATGAACAATCAAAGCTTTGGATGGAAACACAAGTCCAGGCCAGTTCTTCATGCACAGGCTTTGGACACTGTCTCCAGTCCTGACCAAGTCTGATTACAGGTTGGGCCTCCTTACAATACCCTTCCTTCTTCTGAGGTCAGTTATGGACTACTTGAGTATTTTTTGAGAATTTTTACATGATGCCCAGCAGTAATCTCCCTTTTAACTTGATTTATTTACTCCCAAAGGCATTATAATAAACATGTTTTAATAGTTCGTTATCTTTGAGCTGTCCTCTGTGCTGCTTGTATTCTTTGACTGAGAGGGATGGTGCCATGACTGACTGTAAAATTGGGCCACAGTCCTGTGTCCTGCTGGGTGGCTTATGTCCCTTGGGTGGCTTATGTCGTTCGGGCAGCTGCTCCCAGTCATTTTGTACCCTGATGCTGCCCTTTAGTGATTGCTTTTGGAAATCTCCCACCTAGAATGCCAGATGATCATTTGTGAACCAAAATGATTCCCTGGGGTTGGTTGGTGGGCAGCCTACGCACTCCAGTGTACTGGCATTCCACACTACTTGGAAATTGCCAACAAATGCGAGTTCTTTTTATTTTCCTATTTTGCCCAAACTAAATCACTGGTGGCCTAAGCCAAATGGCTTGGATTCTGAGATGTACATGTTATCATTTTTAGAAGTCAGTGCAGAGTAATTTTTTCCCAATATCTTGCTGACAAAGGAAAAGGCTTGATATAGTAGCTTTCTTCCTTTTCTTCCTGAAAGGATTGACTAACTCTACAAATCGTTGTCCAGCTTGACAGAAATCAATGAAATCTACCACTAGAAATTCACATTTCACCCAACAATGTGAAAAGGCAAATAAATAAAAGTCTATTCAATTTTTCAAGGGCTTTGCAAGCTCTGTCTTGAAAGAAAAATAAAAGTAGGATGACTTTTCTGATTTAAACATTTACGAGGGTGTTTCAATCCAGGTTATTTTTTGATTTTATCATGAAGATTTCTGTTACTTCTACAATGAATAGCTGAAAATTGTACCAGGCTGTTGACCTTTGTAAAAGAGTGAATAGTTGGTTTTATTGAACATTCTTCTTATACTGGTCTACTTTTTGGCAGGTGGTTTGCTAAGAACTGTGGGAGATGCAAGGACATGGGATTTCCCCTAAAGGAGTTATATTCTAGTGTGGGAGAGAAAGTGTGGATGATATAAAGATGATTTGTACCACCCATTAGAGTTGAACAGGCATATACACTATAGCAATTGATAATGGAAATTATATCGCCCTAATTTAAATCTAGAAGGATTCTATACTGATTGCCACCTGCTTGGCTAAAGTCATACCACAAAAAAGTAAACACTGTCCAGATTGGAAGACAAGTAATCTCAGAACTGTCTCATAAGGTACTTGAAAAGCTAGAAATGATAATGAATTAATGATAAGTAAATAATTCAAAATTATCTATTGAAATCAGGAATTGTAAAACTTACCTAGATTCTTGAATGCTGGAAGCCCCTCTTTAATTTCTTTTGCTTAGTCCTACAAAATGTACTGGTGTTTTCACAAGCAACCTTTAGTCAATTTTACTACAAGCACTTTTTCCCCTTATGTGGAATTGAAGTTCTCTGGGGTATTATTTAGGGTCTTCTGTCAGCACATACTATTCAAAGCATAGTTTGGCATTCACTGGATGATTTTCAGTTCATCCTTATAATCTTTCACTTTACTTTTATTTTGGCTGTATTGTGAGCTATCCACATCTACATTTTTCGCTTTTTTTTTTTTTTTTGGTTCTTGGATCTATGGTGGAATGCCTTCTGTTTATCTCTAGTACAAAAACAAATCCTGAGATGCTGTTCCCCCCCAAAAAAGTCTTCACTATTAGAAAACACACAAAGGAAAACTATGTAAAGTTTAAAAATAACTAATAAAGTGAAAGTTTAAAATTTCCTAAAGATAAAGCAGCTGCAACAACACCTAGAGCTGTGGTTCATCAGCGGGTACCTACCAGCCTAGAGCCAGTTAATGCTACTGCTAGTTGAATATACTAGGCAAGCCAACTCTCTGGACAGGAGTCAGAGCCAGTGGGTGCTTTCAGGAACAACATGAAATTACAGATGGGAGAGGAAGTCAGAATATAACTTATCAGTTTAATTGACCAAGTCATTGCTGGCATTTGTTAAATATAAATACGTAGGGCTGCAGTGATCCAGTAAATTTTTTTTTTGTAGAAATGATTTTTGGAATATTAAGACACTGTTGAGTGTTAATAGTGGATGTCTCTGAGTGGCTGGAGTTATGGGTGCTCTTTATTTTCTTTTTTTTATGCTTCATATTCTGTCATAAAAATGCAATTTTTAATAATAAGAAAAAGCAATACTTTAAAATATAGAATCAGTTAAAAAGTTTAATTAAAATTTTTTTTTTGTCAATTATCCTAGTTCTACTTGGAGTAAGGGCAGAGGGAAAACTTGCCTCCTACTGTCTCTGAAGCTTTGCTGAAATGAATGACAATAGACAGGTTAATAAGAGAAAAAGACATACAAATTTATTAACATGCATAAGCACGGAACCCATATAAAATATGAGACTCAAAAGACTCAAAGAAAGGCCAGCTGGTTCAACCCCATATACCCTCTTCATAGGGAAGGGGGAAGGTGGGGGAAATGTAGGCAATTGTGAGAGTAATAAGCAATTTTTGTGGGAAATGAATGAGCCCAAAGAACAATGACCCGAGACAAAGTTCCTCTGAGCTCTGGGGGAGGTGATGAGACAGTGAGGGGTGGCACCCCACTGTGAACAAAGGTTGTCTGGTTGTGCAGATAAAGGCTCCCTGGTAATCTCTCAGAGCTGCCCTCAGAAGAATAGATGAAGGGTCTGTCTAGGTGTGGTGATGTGACTTTTAGTCTTCTCTTTTCTTCCCTGGTGCTGGATTATTCCATGACATTCCTAGGGAGGGGATGCTAAGACAATTGCATTTCTTCTGGAGGAACTTCCCTTAATCAGCTGAGGGAGCTTCAGTGAAAGCCCCTCCTGGTGCATCTGGAGAAAAAGAGCATCAGAGAGACAAGGGGGTGAGGGAAGCTCCAAGAGAGACCTTGGTTCTGAGGCTTATTTCTGGGGCCTCTTGATTTTCTTTAAGTCAAAGCACTCAAAGTACCAAAGCACCAATACTTTGGGGTTTCATTCTCTGTACCCTACTTGTGGCAAAGGTAGTGTCATTTTTAAAATTGTGTCAATTGGAGGAAAATTAAATGTTGTCAGTCAATAGTTTTTATTTATTTTTCTAAAACTTTTGTCTATACTGTATATTTATCCTCTCATGGCTTATAATTCTTTAAAATTAAGATGTTTCTAATATAAATGTCACAGAAAGAGGATAAAAAAGACTAGAAATTGAAAAAATAAACCAAAGCAGTAGAAAATAGTGCTCTGAAAATGACACGAAGGATTGCAGAATTTCCCTATGAAGCCCCGAAATTTTACCTATGTATGAAAAATAAGTTGTTAGGGAATAGTTAAAACTATTGTCTTGATGTGTTTAATTTTGTCCAATTCTCTTTGACCAAATTAAATGCTAACAGTGGCATTAATTCCAATTTCTATTTACTCCAGGCCCTCCCAATCTAACATCTTTAATTCTTATATTAAAAGAAAAACCAGCCCTGAACATCTCTTTTATTGAAGGGTCTGGAGCTTTAGTGTTACTTTTTCTTTGGTGAGAAAATCATTCCAGGTTCTGCTTCCTGCTTCCTTCCCTTCCTTTCTTCCCCCTCCCTTCTCCTCTCCTCCCCTCCTCTGTCCTGCCTCCCCCTCCTCTTTTACCTTCTCTCCTCCTCAGATTCTACTTCCATCTTTCCCCTTCTCTTTTCCCTTTCTCTTGCTTCTCTCTTTTCTTTACTTCTTTTTCTTTTTTCTCCCTCCCGTTCTCTGTCTGCCCTCTTCTCTCCTTCTCATTCCTTTTCTTCCCTTTGTATTTTTTTCATAGAGCTGGAATTAAAACCAAACAAAACAAATGGAAAGAAACACAAGTACTAAGCATAAGCCTTTCCCCTTCCTTGGGAAAGAATGGAAAGATTCAGTTACATCTTGATGGAAAGTTCTAACCATTTAACTCTATTTTAAATTTCATCCCTGTGACAGAGACTAAATCTTTCCCAACAGGCTCATTGCCGTGTCTTATCTTATTTGACCAGGTCATGAGTTAATTGAACATTACATTAAAATGTCAATATATGGGTTTCATTGTATTTAATCATGTTTTAATGAATAATGAACTTTTGTGTCACAAGTGAAAAATTTCATAGCTTCTGTAGACTTGTATTTCACATAACATAGTGAGATAAATAGTAGGATGAGGAAGTTAATAGAGGTTAATTAACATAGGTCAGGCCTGATCTGGTTTGTTTTCTTTAATCCAGAAATAACCTTAAAACAATTGAATTTGTGCTATAGCACTTAGTTTCACTTCAGATTTATTTTCAAGAAATAAAACCTTGCAAATATAGGTAAAGATGCCTTAGTACCCTTTCCCAGCCCCATTCTTTTCTCCATTCTCAGAAGGAATAACTCCCTCAAAGTCATGTTTATTCTTTCTAGATATGTTTTCATATTTTTATTATACATATTTTTTCAAGGACAAAGTATATAATTATTTTGTGCCTTTAAACTTTACATATATTCTCTGCAACTTGTGTTTTCCATCCTGCATTATAGTTTGAGTTTTATCCATGTGGATATATAGATCCCAGAATCTCAGGAATCTCTTAATAGAAAAATAGCCTAGAAATGTTTATGTTGCATTGGAACAGAAGGACCTTAGAAGCTAGAATCAAATTCTCAGAGAGGTGTGTAAGCAGCCTAATATTTTTCTTGCACCAGAGAGGATCCTTCAAGGAGTTGTGAGGCAGCTTGACTGGGAGACTTCACAGTCAGGAGGAATAGCAGTGACTAATGGGGTCCATTGACGACAAGGATGCTTTAGTGCTTGCTTCCCTATGTGGGTGGATGTTGAAGACCAATGACCATGACACCACACTGCACACACTCATGTCTGGCATTGTGCAAATGCTGCAGAGCACAGATGCAGCTCCAGGGACATGGAGAAGTGGGCAAGACCCTGAATTGGCTGCAATTTAGTTTCTACCATTTGGTACAGTGAGAATTTAAAATAGAAATTAATTTCAGTTGTAGAATTAAAGTTAAAAAGTTACATATCATAGGCACATGGATTTGTGGGCTGTTATTTGTACCTGATATTTTATAAGGTTGAATGATAATATATATGGATTTAGGTTAAAGAAAAAAACTCTGGTTTTGGCTATAGCTGTGTGTACTTAGGCCAGGTCCCTTGATATCTTTAGGTTTCATCTCCTTCATGTGAAAAATAAAGGGATTAAGTTAAATAAATGGTGCCTTAATCTAATTTATCTAATCAATTACCATCAATGATTTGTCTTAGAAGAGTTATCGCATACTTACCAAGCAAAGCATGTACATCTAGCTCTCACCCATTATCTTGTTCATGGAAAAATCTACTTCCCTAATTATAAAGTGTTGTTACTTTCTTATTCTCATTTACGAGCTGGTGGTACATATATTCATATATGTAAATATATACACATATATACACATATTTTACATATATATTTATTGATACCATAACTATTTATAGGCTTCTTTAACCACCAAGCAACTAATAAATTAAATGAGTTTGGAGTGGTTTGGCAGAAAGGTATTAAGTATTCCAGCATACTCAATAGAAATGACACCTGTTTATAAATAATCATTTGAAACAGATTTTAGATCCACCTGTATATTTTAGTCTAGCTACCAGAATAAATTGTTTAATCAGAAAATGTCAATGTTAACTAGGCAACTATTTCAAAGATTGGAAACAAATATGTAAATGAAACTCAAAATATAAAACCTGACACAGAATATTATTTTTTTAACAAGCAAAGTGGAACATTGGTATATCATGCTGAGTATAAATGGTACTTTAGATCATTCAGCTTCATTTTTTAGTACACCTAGGGAAATTATCTTTGTAGCATGGTTTGATATGCTTTTGCATGAAAATGGAGAGAGACATCTGAGTGAAATCTAACAAGTATTACCTCTGGCCTTTTTTTATGCCCTAGTCTTAAGAAAGCAGCATAGTGTTAATAATGCAAAACTAAATGGAAATATAGTGATATGTTAGGATTTCACTGAGCCTCATAAATGAGAATGTAATTTTTCAAAATATATCTTCTATCTCTTGATTTTTTTCTTCCTTTAAATTTCTTGGCAACCACTGCAAATATCTAGTGGAAGAGATGAAGGCATGGAATAAATATCCAGAGTCCTAGCTCCTAGTTCCAGTTCTTTTGTTAGCTATTTCAACAAGTCATTCATTTCTCTGGGTCTTGGTTTCCCCACCATAAGATGAAGGTGCCAGAGAGACGGTCTCTAACAGATATTGCAATTCTGATAATTCATGGCATGACACAACCAGAATTGCTGAGCCCCCGTTGATGAGCCAAGTGATAGTCACATTAGATGAGGTTGTGTTTTGTGTATTCACTAACAAGAATGTTGGTTGTCTTGATGTCTTAGGGTTATGAGAGACTTCCCTGCAGATTACCAATCTCCTATGTCTATCAATAACTCATATTTCATAAAATGTTAAATTTATTTTGACCTTTGCATCTAAAATACCTTGAATATTCATCCATCTCTACAGAGGCTGTGCTGGCAAATCTTGTGCCAGTAATGGGAAGTCATTGTGGTCCCATTGGTGGCAGCAGCATTCCTGGGATCAGTATGTTCCTGTAGGAAACGGGACTAGTTTGATGTCACCAGGCCTGGATTTGAATCCTGGTTTCAGTTTTTTACCCATGTAACAGAAGGTTCATTGTAACTATTGAATTTGGCATCAAGATACAAAGTAATTTCCAGTTGGAAATGCAGATTTTATAGGCAATCTGTGGGAATCAGTTTCATGAATTCCCAAATTCATTATTTGTAAGGAGGATGTAAAAAAGTTCAAAAGGAATGGAGAGAGAAGGTTTGAGAGAAGGTTGTCTTTGGAAGAAAGCTTGTGGAGTTCTGTGAGTCTCATCCCCCCTCTGCAAGCTACTGATGAGGCCACGTGGAGCTTTAACAGGACTTCTTGAATAGCACACAGTTCTTCTTCTGAGGTCTGGGCAATATCCTTGAGAAATCTCTTCCCTGAGAGTGGCTGGCTACGAGTTCTGAGGGCTACAGTGATGGGGAAGGGCTGCCTTGGGTCCTTCACAGGTCTTTGCTAGGGGCCAAATGTGAGAGAGCTGATCTAGAGTCACTTTACCTTTGTCCTGAGAGGACCTCTTTAAAGGGTGATGGGACTTGAGTGGAGAGAGTGTTTCTATGGAGTGGACCACCAGAAAGCCAGAGTGGATGTCCAAGGGACACCCAGAGGAAAATTGCATCTCTTGAATCTTGGGGGTTGTTGTCAGAGAGTCCACGAAGGTGCCCACTAGAGATGGAGTTGGCTTTCTCCTGTTCTGGGTCCTTAGCAGGCAGCCAGCACAGTCAGTCAACACAGGACCAGCAGGTAGAAAGTCTCTGTGCTGTTTCCCATCCTCCCTCCCTCTACCTGATCTGGAGGAAACCTAGAGGCAGCTGTGACTTGGGCAGACAGGTCAGGGAGAAGGTGAAATAGCACCCTGGAAGGAGAAGGCTGGGTTCCCCTTCTGTGCTTCCTGGGGAAGCAATCCGATGTTAATTTCCAAATTGTGACTACGAACTGGCTGTAAAGCTTTAATTTCCTTAGCATTATCCAAAACATCTTAAGTCTGCCTGACTTTCAGTCAAACAGAACACATTTTAATGGAACAGAGGGAAAGAAAAATAAAGTTGCATTCTGAACACATCACAGGAGAGATTGTCCCATGCCCCCGTTACCCTTAGACAGCACCATCTCGGGTGACTTAGTTGACCGTGTGATCCTCCGTTTCTTTATCTCTTTGATAATAATACTGTCTTTGTGCAGAATACAAGTGATAATGATGGTAAAGTGCTTCACTCTTGGCAGGAGTTTGATCAAAGCTATCTTCTTTCAAACCTTCCTACCTAATTTTAAATTATTTCATAAAATAATAGTTTTGATTTGGTAATGACCTTCTAGGAAGAGGAAGAAATTTAGAGTAAAAAGCATGTTAAAATGCCTAAGTCCTATTCTGATGAAAGGTTCCTTTCCCATCTTTACGGCAGCTTTCCAGTCTTCAACAACGGCGGGCAGGCGGGAGCCCTCCCCTTGCTCTGACAGCCGTCAGTTGAGCAGCGGGATTCCCACCTCTCCTGCTCAGCAGGGATGGGAGGGCGGGACGAAGCTCCTCTCCTGTGAGAGCACCTGACAAAGCAGTGCCTATTTTGACTACTCATGGAAGCTGTAAATTTTCTCAGAGGATTCTTAAGAGCAAGGGAAAGAGCACATTTTGCCCCAATAGGGTCTTAGAAATGATCACCTCTTCCTCTGGCAGATATTGGGGTGACAACAAATAGGTGACAGACCTTCAACTGAAACCATAAATAGACACTGAAACATTCAAGCATACCCTCTCCCCTCTCCCCACCTCCTCATGCGGTGCAGAACCACAGAGACTCAGATGAAGTAAAACTGGGCTTTCCGAAGCTTAGCCTCTGTTGCCCTCTTAACACCTGTTAACCAATGTGCTTTTTCTGTGGGCAAGGGGCACGCAGTTCTCTTTTCAGATTGTATCTGGGTGGGGTACAGAAATGAGTTGTCTCCACATAAGAATTTTCAGGAGCTACAGAACTTTTGTCCATTTCACTGGATGAAGGGGGAACTCTCTTGCATCCTCAGTGGGGATGAATGGAAATTCAGCTCAAGATGATTTTAGGGGATATAGTTGATCTTTTTGCTGTTGTCATGCTGTGCTGGGCAAAGCCCTGTCACCATGAATCAAAATAAAGTTGATATAGAGGCTTATCTGTAACAGAATCTGAAATGAAATAGGCCTGGGAGCCTTATCTAGAATGACAGAAAATCCCCTACCTTTGTTCTCAACGGAGTCTCATTTCTGTAGGATAAATGCTCAGGGATTCCAACAGACAGAGCAGCTCTGTGTGTGAACTGTTTCGGGATGGTTTTTGTCCAATATTAAAACTTAATTCCATCAGCAACTTAGTAGAATTGACTTCTTGGAAAAGCACATTTTTGGCAATAACACATAGAGCAAATTTATCTTTTTTTGTTTGTTTGCTTTATTTTTTGAGACAGAGTCTTACTCTGTCACCTGAGCTAGAGTGCAGAGGCATCATCATAGCTCACTGCAACCTCAGATTCCTGGGCTCAAGGGATTTTCCTGCCTCAACCTCCCAAATAGCTAGAATTATAGGTAGGAGTCACTATGCTGGCCTATTTTTCTATTTTTTGTAGAGATGGGGTATCATTCTTGTTCATGCTGATCTTGAACTCCTGGCCTCAAGCAATCCTCCTCCCAGAGAGCTAGGATTATAGGTGAGCTAGGATTATAGGTGTGAGCCACCACATCCTGGCTCTTTTTCTCTATTTTAATTAAAGAAGTTTGTTGATGTAATAGGATTACAAAGATTAAGTCAAGTAGTAATGGAGGGGATTTAATGATAAACAGTTATCCTGGATCCCATCCTTACTTACTGGTGAGTTCCAACCATTTCTAAATCAATAGTGCTTCATTCCTCCTGGTATCTATTTCTGTGTTTCTAAAGAAATGGCATATGCTTGCTGTTTTTTGATGTATTCATTTTAGATATTATCTATTGTCTTCCTGTTATAGAAGATAAGGATGTGGAAGGTACTATTTTTAAGATTTTGTATAGTTAAAAAAATATTATCTCACTACTAATCCAGGAATTGTCTGGGCATAAAATTCTGAGTTGAAAGTCATTTTTGATTAGAATTTTTATGTCTACTCTTCCGTGTTCCTCTAGTTTCCATTCTGATTCTTAATTTTTTTACTGCAGTTTTCCTCCCACCTTTCTAACCCTCAGACACTTACAGAATCTTTCTTTCATCCTTGATTTTCTGTACCTTGTAGTGATGAGTCCTGGTGTGGATCCTTTCTCCTTTATTTACCTGGCACTTGCTATACACTTTCAAGTGGGAATTTTAATTTTATAATTTATTTGATAACTTCTTCTCCTGTGTTTCCTCTGTTCTTTTAGTCAGGCTTTATAACTTGGGTAGGTAACTAACATAGGTACTCTATGTTTAAAGTTTCCAAGTGTCTTATAGTTTCCCTATTATTTTTAATTTCTTATTTTTTTCTTCTATATCTGATAATATTTTCTTGAGTTTTTTTAACCACCATTTCTGGTTTATATTTTATTTCTACAATCATCAACTGCTAAGAATGCTTTTTGGTTTCTTTTATATATATAAATAATATTTTTCACATTTCACAGGTGAAATATCATTTCATCTTCCTGTGGATGTTCATCATAGATTTTAAAAATGTTTCTTCTGTATCTCAGGTTCTATCTATTTCTTTTCAGTTTTGATTTCATGTTTATTTGTTTTGGTCTCTGTGTTTCATGTTACAGGATTTTCTCACCTGTCAGGTGGCATCAGCTGTCTATTGATAAATAAGATTGAAGTGCTGGAACCTGATTTGAAGCCCTATGGACAGGAGTGAGTCCTGTTGATTGGTGACTTCTCCAGCTTTTGTTGCTATCTGCAAGCTTTTCATCAGACAGTCCTCAGCTGGCTGCCACTTCTGGGAGCCAATGAGAGACAGGGCCTGGGACCACCCTTTTTGCTGCTCCCTTAATTCGTGCTTCTGTTTTCAGTAAGGTGCTTCTCTCCCCGCTGTTTTCTCTCAATCTGAAGCCCTCTTGTTTCAGCATCTCCATGTAGTAACTCTGCATCTCCTGCTGGGCTGGGGAGGGGTGGCCATCAAGCTGTGGATGATGAGGAGGCTGTGTGGGGGAGGGGTGATGTGCAACTTCTCTTTTTATAGACTGTCCACTAATATCTTTGCTTTTAGCTTCTTGCTTTACCCTCACCCATCCTGGTAGCTATCATCTCCAATTCTCGCACCTTTTTTAGCTTCTCAGGATCTTCTCATTGACCTCCTGGTCTGTAGGCTCTTAGAAATCAGCTTTGACAGACCTGCTAGGTACAATATCACTCTCTCTGCATCCCAAAATGTGCTGACCTCTCTCTCTTTCTCTCTCTCCTTCTTTTCTTTTAATTTCTATTTATCTGTGTAGGTTTTAGCTGCCCCCCACTTGGGGATAATTTTCTTTATTATTTTAGAGGCTTGGGAGAGGAACAATGAAAAAAAGCATGCTTAATTCCCCAAGTTTTGCCTTCTTCTTATCTAAGATTCCTTTTAATGTAAAGTCACACTGGCCTGGGATTTTTGGTCTTCTCTGTTACTTGTTATCTATCTGCTTCGTCAACGAATATTCCCATCTTTAATATAGATACAATTATGCCTACTTAATTTAATTTGTGATCACCCTAGTTGGAATAACATCTGGAAAAATGTCTAACTGCAACAACACAAATGTTAATAAGCACTTTAGTTTTGACTAGTTTCCCACTGTTTGTTCTTACCCACAGTCATCTGCACAACCATTTGGGGCCTCTAGCTTTAGTCCCACCATATGCATTTGGCAGACATTCTGTATCCAGAGTCAGGCACTGTCCTTGCACTGACTGGGTCTGTAGAGGTGCATAAAACAAAGTCGTTTTCCTTCAGGAATTACCTTCTAGGGAGGGAGGAAGACAAACAGGAAAGCTTACAGTATGTTAGATGGTAACAAGTGCTATGGACAAAAGTAAATTAAGGTCAGTGCTAAGGGCATGTGTGAAGGGAAGCTGCTATTTTACGTAGGCTGGACAAGGAGGACCCCACTGTGAAAGTGACTTTTAAATGTATCAACCAAGTAGAAGCAAAAGACTAGAGTACCAAGCAGTAACACAAAGGGTTTATTGGGGTCTTAGGAATTGTAATTCAGGAGACAGATTTGGCTAAAGGACAAATTGTGTTTCAAAGAGAGGAAGGGGAGTAGGAACTTTTTAAAGCATGTTAAGGGTGATTACTCAAGTTATTTTTAAAGAATTGTCATTGGTGGAGGTGGCTAGCTTAGTACATGAATCCATATTTTATTGGCTGTTGTTGTTCCGTAGTTGTAGGGCTGGAGAAATTCAGCTGTTTTCCAGGATGTTGTGGTCACTGCAGTTTGGCCCAGTTCCAGTTCACAGTAAGTTCCTATTCATTTTTTTTTTCTTTTTGGCAAGGTTGCAGGTCATTCAGGTAGTCCTTCTTAGCATGCCTTTCTGATTCCATTGTAGAGCTCTGAACCAGAGTGATGCCATTTTGCATATCACATTTCACATTTCCCCCTTTTGATCAAAATCAGAAATGTCAAACTAAAAAAAAAAGACTCTAGAGAAAATTATCTCCAAATGTGTTGGGTTTACTCGGGAATAAGAAATAAGGATTATAATGCAGAATGTATGGAGTGGTAAGCCATGAGTGCATTCAATGAGGGAAGGGTCAGGGAGGCTTTTATTAGCAAAAAGAAATTTATATAAGATATAAATTGCTTAGAAACAGACTTCATGGTTCATTGGTTCCAGAGGTTCAAAGCCAGATCTGTAGTCAGCTCATTGGTGGAGAGCAGAGTAAGCGTTCGTCTGAGGACATCTTATCGGAATTCCTACAGTCCTAAAGATTGTCTACGATAAACGTGATCAAGGCAGGAGATGTGTGAAGGGTGCAAAAGAGTTTCTTATGGGTTTTTAGAAAGTCCCTGGAAACAGTTTTTATCTCAGACATGTAAACATGAGCTTCGTCTTCTTCTGTGCCTTCCAACTCTATTTTGTCTGAGTATGACAAAAGTATTTCATTCTGGAATCTGCAACTTTCAAAGACATGAAGAAGCATTTATTGATGATCAGTCATGACTTGGTCAGCCACAGATTTGTTATCTGTTTCCCTTGGTGCTAGAGACACCGTCGTGTCCTGTGAAGGGGGTTGTTGAAAGTCAGTGTGCATCCAAGGCTTCAGAAATTGGCCAATTTGAGTAACAAGAGAGCTATTTTAATAAGGAGGCCTGCATTAGTCTGTGGGGATTAGCTGTGTATCAGGAGAGGCATACATTTGATTAACGACATCTAAATGTCATTCGTTGGTCTTCTCTGAAACAGATAATGAGATTCCAGGGAGGTGATAGTAGACAACTGTGTTTCTTTTGGTAAGCAGCTTTCTCGATCAGGTAAGAACATTCCATAGAGAGTCCTTCCCTGCCCTTGGAAGGGGAGGAAGAAGACAAGGTTAGAAGAACCTAGATGCTGAGGCTTATTTCTGATGCCTTTCAATTTTCAAAAGCACCCAGCACATCAAAGTGCCATACTTTGGAAAATTATTTTCTGTATCACAACATTTCCTTGTTTGAAACTTTCCTAGAAGTTTCTCATACGAAAAGCTGAGTTGGTGGCTATGGAGAGAAAATCAAGATAATAGCTGAGTGGCAAAGGATCCCATTAAGCCAGTCTCTTATTTCTGGGAATAGGCCAGTCTGATTAAGCAGTTGTGTCTCATTTCAAGAGATAGCATTGCAGATGGGTTCTGAAACACAAGAAAAACAAAGGTTGATGTTTGGAAGAGTCTATAAATCAGTTTCTTTAAAGTCTATGGGCAATCAGCTGAGGTGTCTAGATGTTAGACTCAAAGCATCTTCAGTTAAAATGGAAATAAGCAGTGGCAATCTGACAGATTTTTCTCCTATGTCACTGGTTATTTTTACGTAAGCTTCAGCTTTCAGGGCCTCAGGGCAAAGGTAACTGCAATTCCAGTGAATCCAAGTCAGAAAAATGGAAGAAAATTTGAGAACATTAGTTTAGAGACTTGTAGCCAGGAAAGAATCAGGATTCAGTCCAAATTGTAGGCAAATAATAAAATCTCAAAAAAAGAAAAGTCAGGTCTAGAATCTAATAACAGATATATTATAGTTTTTTTCTGAAACGTAATTTTTCTCTCTTCAGTCCCTATTTTCTACCAAAGATAAATCATAGTAGGACCAATTTATTCACAAAATAAGTTTTATGTTCATTATACTTGGATTGATTATTTGCATAAAGTGCAGCAAGAATAGTGATCGGCCATCTAGGCTATTTTTAGGTTGGCTTTGCTAGAAATTTTTTTGTAAGGAATCTCAGATTAGACCTTTAATAACCTCTCAAGGTTAAGAAGCCAAGCCGAGAAGTTGCCATCAGACTGTGCCTGTAATACCCGTATGAATTGGGTGAATTCCTCTTTTCTTGAGTTCCCCAAAATATTTTGAGGTTCCTGGGCCTGTCAGAAAGTGACATGCTTTACTCAATGCAAGGTCAGGAACCCTGTGAGGGAACAGTGCAGACAAGATACCAGGCCGGTATGTTTTTCAGGTCTACAGCTTCAAAGTCAAACTCAATATCTCAAAGCAGCCTGGTTATACAAAAATGTCCAGGACATATGAAAATATGACATTCCAGTCAAAATATTTGGGCTAGTTATTTAATTTATGAGTGCTCATTTATTTATAAGTCAATTTGTTACCATGTAGACAATATACAGACATGTATACATAAAAATATAGAAAAACACAAAAGACTTTATAGATTTGCTTTTAAATTTTTAGCCATGAGAAAGGTAACTCTCACTAGTTTAAAAGGACAGTTGGATTAAATTGTGCCTCTGTAAATGAAACCAATTAAAGTTTATCTGTCCTACATGGCTGAAGCTCTCACTGAGTTTTAGAGAAAACAGGGTGGCAAATTTACATCTCAGAGCACAGAGAGAGAATTTGAGCATTTTCAAGAAAGAATTTGGGTGTGTTAGAGGAAGATTAAAAATGGGTGCCAAGGTAATACAGAAGTTTAGGAATTCACCACAGGATTATACAGATGAGTCTATGAAAATCCAGAAACCTTTTCAAAATAACCAGTTGAATCCCAGAAAGTCATATTTTGGAGATCAGTCTCCTTAGATAGGTGGCTTCTAATTTAGTCTCTGTTTTCCAGCTGGACCACTGAGCTCAGGGCAGAGTCCATTAATGAATATGGGTAACAAATCATTTGCAGTTTCCAGAGCCCAATGCTAATATATGTGAAAAGCAGGCCAAGCTAAAAGGCAGAGCATTTAGATCTACAGAAATCAAGTATCCCATTTTAACATTGAATCCCAGGTCCCCCAAAAGTAGGAAATGCCATGGGACCAGTCTGTGCAATGTGTCCTCAGTGTACCTCACTGCAAGCACATTGCCCCAAGGCTGGTGGGAGATCCAATGCCAATGAGACCACTCTGTGACCAGCTTATTCCCTACGTGAGTTTTGTCCCTTGATGGTAAGCATTCCCACAGCCTTCAGGTGTCCAACCCTTGATATTTGTATCTAAACACACAAAGAAATTAGTAGCCTCCTTGCAGTAATAGCCATTCCCTTCAAACAACTGCTAACACTGGAGACCTTGCTAGTGATGTGCCAGCCATCGCAAACACAAAGGTCAAGTTTTCTCCCAAGCACAAAGCAATCTTTTGACACCCAAAAGCCAGAGCTATCAGTGAACTCAATGCAAAAGAGAGCAGAGCGTTAGACCTGAGAGAAACCTGCCCATGACCCTTGTACTCCACGAGGAAAACAGACTACTTCAAAAGGGGTGAGTGGTGCCTTTTTCTGTGTTCCTCAAGGGGTCTTGGGGGTACTAGAGGTTCCCTCTAAATCGCTTCATGTGGAATTGAAGATGGATAAAAGGAAGGAGAATGAGTCTCAGGAGAACCACTATGGGGAGATTTTAAGCTTTCCAGAAAGGTCTATAATATTTTACATTTTTCTCAGCAATTATCATGCCAATAAGAAAAGAAGGAAACAGAAGGACAAATGTATAATTAAAAAGGGGTTTCCATCAACTGAGAAAAAGTCCCCAAAACAGAATCAAACAGAGAAAAGAAGAAATGCCTTTAAAAAAATTATAGCCTGAATATCAGCTTTTAATTAAGCTGATTCTGACCATAGAGCTCTTAGAAAATCTTTTCAAATCCCTTATTATCAGATTTTAGCTAGGACAAACAGCTAGTATTCCTGGCTTCAGATTTTTTCCCCAAAGGTAATTTCCAAGTGACTCATCAAAAACAAAAAAACACAACCAAGGTTATTATGATTTAAACAAGGATGTGTGAGGTGTTTCCAAAGAGGTGCAAAGCTGTCCTCACAAGACCCGGAACCACCCCAAAGATAGCTCAAAGAAAAGTTTTGTTAGTCAAAAATGGGGTACAATCCACACTTCTGTCCAGTCATAATCTCTAGGATCCCAGCTTCTCACCTGACCATCTACACACACAGGCTGATCTTCCTGCCCCACAGATGAAAGTTTAAAAGAGATAATGAGATCGGAAATCAAAAGCTGGCGAGGGGATGGAAAAGGATCAGTAACAAACGAGTATCTCCAAAAGCTAAGAATCACACAAATATCAAACCAAATTTTAATAAGTGTTTCTTGTCCCGAGTTAAAAGACTTATATCTACAGGGACTAGTTCCTGGACCAGGAATCAAATCGGGTGAGCAGTGATGTAAGAGCTGAATCTAAGACATCGGATCACAGGGTGAGGTGCCTTTTTGTATAAATTCCACAAGGATTCCAAAGCAAGTAGTTTGAGTGTACAAAGGATTTTAACTTTGTTTCAGGTCAGATTTTTGCTCTTTAATTTTCTCAAGAGAATTTCTAAGGCTAGCCATAACGTTATTATTAATATGTGTCTTTTTTTTAGAATTGATCCTCCCATAAATATAAATGAGGCAATTGATTAGAATGAGAAATCTCTAAAATATTTTTTAAATATAGAAATCTTTCTAATTTAAAGGATCCATCTTTTGGTCACTGACAATTCTTTGAGCTAATTTGACATTGTTATTTCTTAGGGACACTCTGTCCCTTAGTGGGAATTAATCCCACTTCTGACACCATTTAATGTCAATCAAGAAGTGGCAAAAGACCAGACTGCACAGCAGTAAGACAAAGCATTTATTGGGGTCTTAGGAATTGCAGTTCAGGATTTGGCTAAAGACCAAACTGTGTTCTGAAGCGGGACAGTAGGGATTTTTGAAAGGATGCTGAGGGTGATTACACAAGTTGTTTGAAAGAATTATCATTGGTGGATGTGGCTGGCTGAGTACGTGAGTCCATAGTTTATTGGTTGTCACTGTTTGGGAGTTGTAGCACTGGAGAAATTCAGCTGTTTTCCAGTATTTTGTGCTCATTGCAGTTTGGCCCAGTTCAGAGATATAAGACAAGTTCCTATTTTTTTGCTTTTTAAAAAAAATTGTTCTGCAAGGTTGTAGGTCATGCAGGTAGTCTTTCTTAGAATGGTTTCCTGATTCCAATTTAGAGCTCTGAATAAGAGATACATCATTTTGTATATTATATTTCACAAGTGGAAACCTGGATTAAAAGGGAAGATGAGTGAACAGGCCACGCAGACCTCTGAGGGAAGAATCTTTCTTGTAGAATGAATGGACCATGCAAAAGCCCAAGGTGGGAGCATGATTATCAGGTTTGAAGACTAGCAAAGAAGCTAGCATTGCCCAAGCAGGAGGAGATGAGTTAATACCTTGCAGGACCTTAGAAGCCATTGCTAATATTTTGGTTTTTACCTGAATGGACTTGGGAGTTATTGGAGGGCTTTGAGCAGAGGAGTGACATAATCCCTTATGGGTGGATAGACCCACTCACCACAGTGTGTCAACATTACATGACAATCGGTGGCATTATGCTGCCAGCATCACATCTCTTGTGTGTCTGGCTGCTCATGCTTATGTTAGCTGTGCTTAATTTTCCAAGACTAAGCTCCATAGCCCTTTTGAGTTTTTCAGCCTCACCCAGGACCACGTTCTATTTCTCCCCCATTCCCAAGCCTTCCGTCATCTATAACAAGTCTTACTCAATAATCTGTTTCAAATCACCTTTAGATGTTTGTCAAAATATATAACTCCATTATTTTCTTTAGGGTAATGAGATTTTCCACTCTCTTTTCTCTCTTGTCTGCTATAAAGTTTCTGCCCACAGATTCTTTTTATTTATTGTATTGTATTGTGGCAAGAACACATAATAGATTACCCTCTTAACAAATTTGTAAGTGTACAATATATTTATATTAGTGTTGACTATAGGTACAATGTTGTACAGCAGATCTTTAGAGCTTATTTATCTTTCTTGACTAAAATGTTATGCCCACTGATCAGTAATTCCCCATTTCCCCTTTCCCCTGCTCCTGGTAACCACCATTTCACTCTTTGATTCTACAAATTTGAGTGTTTCAGATACCTTGTATAAGTGAAGTCATGCAGTGTTTGTTTTTCTGTGACTGGCTTATTTCATTAGCATTATGTCCTCCAGGTTCATCCACTTTGTCACATATTACAGGATTTCTTTCTTTTAAGAGCTGAATATTATTCCACTGTATGTGTATACCATATTTTCTTTATCTATTCATCTGTCAATGGACATTTGGTGGTTTTCCCATCTTGGTTATTGTGAATAGTATTACAATGAGAACAAAAGTGCTAATATCTCTTTGGGATCCTGATTTCAATTCTTTTTGGGTAAATAACCAGAAGTGGGATTGCTGGATAATATGGTAGTTCTATTTTTAATATTTTGAGGAATCTCTACATTTTTTTCTATAGCAGCTGCACCATTTTGTATTCCTACCAATAGCATGCAAATGTTTCAATTTCTCTACACTCATGTTAACACTCATCGTCTTTTGATTGATTGATAATAGCCATCCTGACAAGTATGAGGTAATATTTCATTGTGGTTTTGATTTGTATTTCCCTGATGATTTGTGACATAGAGCATTTTTTAAATATATGCCTGTTGGTCATTTGTATATTTTCTTTGGAGAAATGACTATTCAAGTCCTTAGCCCACGGTCTCTATCACCCAGGCTGGAGTGCAGTGGTGAGATCATAACTTGCTGCAGCCTTGAACTCCTGGGCTCAAGCAATCCTCCTGCCTCAGTCTCCCCAGTAGCTAAGACTACAGGCACATGCCACAACACCCAGCTGATTTTTAATTCTTTGGTAGAGATGAGGTCTGACTATGTTGCTCAGGCTGGTCTTGAACTCCCAGGCTCGAGTGTTCCTCCCACCTTTACCTCACAAAGTGCTGGGATTATAGGCATGAGCCACACACCCAGCCCCTTAACCCATATCTAAATTGAGTTATTAGGTTTTTTCTTTTTCTACTGAGTTGTAGGAGTCACAGAATCTTGAACCTAATGAAGCCTCTTATTTTATCATGTTATGTCTGGCAATTCCCATTAAACAAATTGCCAGGTTGAGGTTGTGCTTTGGGATGGAACCCAATAGTCTCAGTTCTATGTAGTCTTTGGAAACAATATGCTCTTACCTGAAACAGATCTACAAAGTCCATATGGAGCCTGGATAACACTGGTTTGCTACTTACAATAGAAAAGCAGATGCATACGGTGAGTTGTGCTGCCTACCCAGCCTTGTGTTACGTGGCTTTAGTATTTTCAGTGTTAAAATCAGTTATACACCACCAGGCATACTTTCCAGTCAAGGCTTTTGTGCATAAAGGAGCTACGTGGTGGAGCAGAATGCTGAAGGTAACAAGCCAGTTTCCCTTTGGAAAAATAACACTGTATATCACAAAGTCACCATTCATGGGAAGGAGCTCTTATTTACAGTTTGCCAACCACTCTGTTTTCCTGGGTTCTTTATTGGTTACCTCTTTACTCAGTTTAGTATCATGAATGATAAGGAAATTGAATTAACCTAAAGTTGTTTGCTGAAATTAGTGCTTCCAGTGGGGGAGTCTGGGATCAGTTGTAGATATTTCAGGGTAGAAATAGTATTATTTTCTTTGCTGGTCTTAATCATAATCCTTGAAAGAGACTCTACCTAACTCTAATAACTTAGGGCATAAGTAATCACTGGGATCAGCACTTTGGACCTATTTATCACTGTCTCCTTGTGACAGGAACCATGCTGACTGCTGCATTCAGCAAGTAATTAATTAAAATGTTATTTATTTTTCTGCTGTTTTGGTGTTTCTGGTATTTGTCAGGTTTTGAAAGCTATTTGTTGTGATGTTTTTCATTCTACATTAATATTCACTTTTGTGCCTAATTTTATATTCATAACATTTGATGTTCTTATTTTTTAAATAGTACCCCCTCTCCCCAAATTGAATAAGCTGGAGGACCACATAAGCTGGACCAACTGCTGGCCTGAGCCCTCTGGAAAGCAGGTTACTTGGGAGTGGGGACCTTGCTTACCTTACTTACTACTGTATTGTGCTGTAAGTGCTCAGTAGAACACTTTGCTCATAGCAGATTCTCAATTTAAAAAGGTACTCAGTTCAGCCTTTTGTGTAGGCAACATGGACCTTCACCCAGAAACCCAGAAGCCTCTTGGCTGACATGCAGGTGAGATTGTGAACGCTTCGTGTTGAGGCGGGTGAACACTTGTAGCTTTCAGGAGCTGGACAGAGGGAATACCAGGAACACCAATTTGTATATTTGTTTTCCTCCTTTCCCTCATTCTGCTTTCCTCAAATACGTAGCTCTTCAAAATGTAAGATTTCCTAATTTATATTTTTGTGTCTTGGTTTCCTCATTGGTAAGGTATAGATTTCAAAGTATCTATAGGATTTCTGAGCGGATTACATGGGATAAAGTTTGTGAAGCATTCAATTCAGTGGCTGGTATATTGTAATTGCTGATTAAATATTAGCTGCTGTTATTTTGATCTTATTCCTAGAGCATTTTATCCGTAAAGTCACAGTTATTGATGGTATTGGTGCAAAGTGGGCTTTATATTTCCAAAGCTCATCAAAGCCTTATAAGGTGTTAGCACAAGGTGGTGAGAGATTCATGTTTGGGTTCCATGGACACTAGGAACATAACGACATGCTTCTGCTAAGGTCTCCAAGCTAGAATAAGAGCCCCCCAGCTTCATGACTCTTTGGAAGCAGGTGCACTGACATGTGACTCGTTAGTATCTTCAAAAGCAATGCTTAAAACTCTGAGTTGGCTGGTAAAACTCTGAATTTCCTGGTATATACTGAAATGAATGGTAGGACTCGAAAATAGATTCAACATATTGTTCAGTTTTCTTCTTTCTTGGACTTCATTTATTCAGATTATGTTGAGTTGGGGCAACAACAGGCAGACAGTGAGATTCTTTCACAAACAATTATTTATTCAGTCCAAAACCACAGGGCTAAATCCACCCCAAATTCCTGCTGCAGAGAATGGCAGAACCTAAAATAGGATAGAAACACTAATATCAAGCCCTGGAGTTTCCTGGTATTAAAAAC
Organism: Lepilemur ruficaudatus; assembly: GCA_963574885.1. Lineage (NCBI taxonomy): Eukaryota > Metazoa > Chordata > Mammalia > Primates > Lepilemuridae > Lepilemur > Lepilemur ruficaudatus. The sequence continues at coordinate 38,500 of CAUYRT010053620.1, forward strand.
AATATTTCCTAAATTTTCTTTTAGCTCAAAACACCTGAGAATTAACCTTTAAGACTACAGCATACAATTTAAATTAGATAAACACTGCCATAAAAACAAAGTAATGAAAACACAGTGATTTGTTAGGTATTAAGAAACTGAAACTGATGTAACAGCTCTGACATTTTTTCCAGCAAAACTGAACATCGAACAATGTGTCATTCCAGAATGTCCAGTTTTTACTTTTTTTGGGTGGGAGGTGGGGGGATAGAAATGTGAGACTTCTGACTCCAACCTGTTATGGTTATATGGTGTAAAGTTGGCCCCTCTGAATTTTGCTTTTAATTAAATAAAATTTAATACTGTATTGCTGGTAACACCCTGAAGCAATGGGATATTTTGCAAATTTAGTATGAAATTTATTAATTAACTCCACAAAAGTTTATTGTACACCTAGCTAATGCCAGATGCTGTGATAGGTGGTAGGGGTCTCATTTCAAAAGGCAATTCCTTCTTCAAGGAGCTGGCAGTCTGGAAGAGGTGAGTGTGCAGAAGAAGGTGTTTGCAGTGCTGTTAGTTGTTGGGTATAAGCAGTGGAGTGGTCAGGAACAGTATAGAAGGTATAGAAGGGACAGATTTCAGGTGAGGCATGACACTGGTGTTCTTCAGCATCTGGGAAATTAGGTGAGTAAAGGCAAGGACTTGATGAAGTGGGAGTTAAGAGGTGAAGCAAGATTATGGAGTTGTCTGTGTATTGTCCATCGTAGGTCTGTGAGCAGCAGGGAGCCACTGCAAGATTTTTAAGTATCAGAGACACATGGTGATATTTGTACTGAAGAAAGAATGTGGCTGGGAAGTGAAAGCAACAAACTGCAGTAAACACAAATCAAATAAAAAAGTCTCCACTCCAACTTTCAGTATATGTATAAGTGTTTATCACCTGAAAAACAAAATGGTAGATGGAAAAATAATCCTCTATAAATTAAAATTGAGTAATTATTTGCACAACAAAGATCTTTCTCTCGTGATTTATATAAGACAGGAATTACTTTCAGGTAGCTAAATGAGAATTTGGTCACTTCACTTACATTTTTAAAACACCTCTCCCCCCCTTCCCTACATTGGATACATCTAGGTTAATAAACTATAATCAAGTATTTTAGAAGGAACCCTGAGGGAAAACCTAGGAACAGTTCCCTGGGATGACCACACTTAAATTATTTCTGTTATTCTACAGTTATTCTACTCTAAATAAAATAACCTTTGGGGTAATCATTTATTGGCCTCCTTGTTAAACAGTTCTCCTGCTCAGACTCTCAAGGGAAAGTGCCCAACTTAGAGACTTCCCTCTCCCCTGGGTCCCCTGCTTTTATTAATAGTTATATACCATAGTTTATTCAGGTTTTACTCAAATTTTTGATTTCCCTCGTCCCTTGGCCTTCACAACATATTCTTAATAAGGCAAAGGCAATGGATAGATAAGTCAAAAGCCACCACGTGTGTTATCATCCATCTGCACCACGGATGTGGCCTCCAGCTGGCCCATTTCTCTCCAGAGATGCAGTGAGGACAGGCGAGAGCAAAAGAGATTCAGGCTTATGAGAAGCACAGATTTGAATGGCAAGTGGAACAAATCTACTCTCGCCACAGTAACTATGCTCCTGGAGGGGCCAATCCATCAAAAAAGACTTTGTGAGGAAGGTGAAGGTCGCTACACAATTTCCCTGAGAGACAGAATTATGAGTCTTGGGGAGAAAGCCTTGGAATGCAATAGAAGTAAAATGTGTTGGGCTTGATATGAAATGACAAAGACATTTACTCGGCATGGCTTGAACTGTGCATCACTGCCTTGCTGCCCCAGCAGCATTTGCAAAGCCTGTCACCATCTGTGGCTTCTCACATTCTTGGCGATGTCATTTTGTGCAACATGGTTCTGCTTGTGGATAACTGTCTGCTGCCCTCTCGGAAGTAAAGCAGGCAGCACTTGCTACTCTTCACTCTTCTCTATACCGTCTTCCAGGGTTCACCTTATCAGTACCTTTGCGTAGTCCTCTGGCTACAGAAAGTCCTCTGTCAAAGGCCCTTTGACACCTCTTTAAGTAAGTCATGTCCTCCTTGCCATGTGCATAGTCTCCATTGTTTGTCCTTCAAAACCTAACCCTGTGTCTTGGGTTAGGGTTTCTAGAGGCAGAGCCAGGGATTCAGATGCATGTGATGTACTGAAGGAGGGATCTCTCAAGAAGGGGAGTGAGGAAGCAGCATATGCTGGGAGGAATGCTGAAGGATGGCTGTGGGCTGCCCCAGGTTGGGGTGAGGGTTGCCTAACCTCTCAGGCAAGGCTGATGCCATTAGGCTGAGGAGAGCTGTCTGCAGAAGGGGTAGCTGTGAGTCACGAGCAGTCAACACTCGAAGTAGCTGGGAGGTCAGTAACCTGGGGGACAGGCCAGTCTGGGTGCAAAGGGGTTAGGACAGAGCACCAACAGCATCAGTGGCACATACTCTCTGCTTTTAGTCCAGAGTTTTAGACTAATCTTCAGGAGATGATAAATGCCTACCCTGTTTTCTTTCCCTGGAGCATTTGTACTGTGTCCTAAGCTGGAGAAAAGAATCTACAGTGGTGAAGCCACAGGCATTATATATGACTTGCATGAAGGATCTTGCAGGCAGTGGATAGGACCATCCTGGTATCTTGTTCATCATATTCACAAAACTAGAGTCCCAGAAGGAAGCTTTGGATCTCCTTCAACTACAAATGTTTCAGGGTAAAGATCAGGGCTGCGTGCTTTGATTTGTGCTTTGTGTGTATCCTCAGAAAGCTGTTTCTCCAACCCTCCAGGATGCACCGTCCATCTCAGACATGTGGCCCTGGGAAGCTGAGTTATACCTGGTTCCTCTGCAGCTGGTCTCTATGATCCTGTGGTAGAGATGGCTGCCAGATTTGTGTAGTTCCTTCTATAGTTCCAATTCCTGGGAGCAGTTGAGCGGCCAAGCACTACATTCATCAACTCCCCTTGCATCTACGTGAAGCCATATAACTAGTTCTCGCCCATGCAATGTGGGCAGAAATGATACTTGTTTCTTTGAGGCTCACGTGCATAGAAAGGCAGAGATGACTTCTCCACTGTCTCTGTTCTTCTCTCTGATGCGTGAATGTCAATGCCCAGTTGGCATAGTCAGTATGGAAGAGTCTAGGCACCTGAACAACATGTGGAAAACTACCTGCAAACACTTGTATTCAACTATTATGTGAGCAAGAAAGATGTTTCTGTTGTGTTGAGCTGCTGAGATTTTGGGTTCTGCAGTTTGAGCAGCCGATGTTAGTTTAATCAACACAGGTGTGGAACCCGTGGTGTTTGCAGTGAATGTGGATTTCCCTGATGACCTTTGTGAATTGGTGAGAGGGGAGGCAGATGCTTAGAGAGCTAAACATTTCCCAGTCATAGTTAGGGCTCTTCAATTTAATATAAGCATCTTAATGTAAAGGTCATACTAGAAGTGTTGATGTGATTTTATACTCCCTTTCTGCAGCAAACATTACCAAAGTTGCAGAATTTAGGGAAGTCTTTCACTAAGTTTTTGTAATTTCAAAAGTGGTGTAGTGCATGCTCATACATGATCAAGACCTAGTCATTATTGTTAATGATGCTTGGAGACAATTCTGACACTGCAAAGTAGCTTGGAAAATACAGAAGACAGTGTTGATAATCTCTGAAATAAATGCTGTATGATTTGACAATTTATTTGTCTAGGTATAATGCCTCAAGTTGCATGTTTATCACTTATATTTTTTGGAACATTTGAAATTTCTCTTTAAAATCCCTAAGACATTACATTATGTGATGTAATTCCCATTTAGTGTGTCTCCATGGATAGATACTAAATGAAGTCTTAGAATACTAATGTTAGTTTTTCCCAGATATAAATACGAATTTCTGATCATTTGGATAGAGTTGGTTAGCCTGGTTTGTTTACCAAGATAAAAGGGAAATATTTTAATTACGTATTTGAGAAAATACATCATAGCTTCATATTATCACTAGAACAATTATTTGTCCATACTGTGCCTTATGAAACCAAATTAACAGGGAGGAAATGAATCTCTTGTATTAAAATTTATTTCAAACTCACTTCTGAAGGCAACTATTAGAGCTGATACCAGAAAGAAAGCAGTGCTAACCATGTTCTGCAAAGACAGGAGCAAGTAAAACGTGCCAGGAAAGCAATTAATAAAATTGTTGTTTCTTCAGGCAATTAAATCAAGGTCAAGAATGTTCTGTTCTTTTGAAATGCTTACATCATTTTTTTACTTTGAACTGGGGAAGCTGGGAGTTCACTTGTAGAGTTCTCTCCTCAAAAAACATAAACAAACTAGATTTTGGCTAAGTATTTTAGGAAAACGTAGAAACTAAGAGTTGTCTTTCATTTTTGTTTGTTTAAAAACTATGAAAGAACTGTAGATTGCTCATTGAAAAAATTTTAAGCAAAACAGAGAAAACATGGTAAAAACTGGAAGTTCCTCCTAACTACCCTTACCAGTTACCAGTATAATCATTAATACCACCTCTGTGTATATCCTTCTAGGTATACAATATATAATGTACTATATGTTACATTATATATAGTATATAGTATGGGTTATATACTATATTTTATGATATCTAATATATGGCATATATTACATATAACACATAAATAGAATATATCTATATACACGAACTTTTTATATTAAGATAGCATCATATTTTACAAATACCTGTACAATTTGCTTTTATTTCATTTAGGAACGTTATGGATCAATGAAAGACTGGGAAAACTACGAATGGGTTTTGTTGTAGAAAGTATGTTAATATCTCTAAATATATTAACTCTTCTAGTACCCTTATACTACTAAGAAATTTTCACTTCTCTAAGCATCCACCTTCCCCCTCACTGATTTACAAGGATCACCTGGGAGTCAGCATTCACTGCAAACAGCCATGAGTTCCACA
>CAUYRT010053621.1:0-15672 GCA_963574885.1 Lepilemur ruficaudatus
AGATGACATAGATATCAAATTTAATCTCCAATAACTAGAAAAATGTCTGAGTGCTATTGTGTGCTTAGTGTTCACCTGAGAATTACTAAAACAGCAAAAGACACAAAATGAGCTACAATTAGCATTCTTAGATAAATAGAACATTTTATCCTTGAAAGAAGAACAGGTTATTGTTATAAGTCAGTGTGAACTAATGATTTGCAAAATTAGGACATGACATTCTCTAAGAGTGTAGCAAGAAAGAAAAGTTCATAATCCTAGCACTCTAGGAGGCCGAGGCCGGTGGATCACTCAAGGTCAGGAGTTCGAAACCAGCCTGAGCAAGAGCAAGACCTCGTTTCTACTAAAAATAGAAAGAAATTAATTGACCAACTAAAAATATATAGAAAAAATTAGCCGGGCATGGTGGCGCATGCCTGTAGTCCCAGCCACTCAGGAGGCTGAGGCTGGAGGATTGCTTGAGCCCAGGAGTTTGAGGTTGCTATGAGCTAGGCTGATGCCACGGCACTCACTCTAGCCTGGGCAACAGAGCGAGACTCTGTCTCAAAAAAAAAAAAAAAGAAAGAAAAGTTCAGAGATATGGAAGTAGATCCAGAAGCTTCAACATTTTTCTAATAGGAGTTATCAAAAGAAAGAGTAGATTGGAGTGAAGAATATATTACTACTAAGGGAGAGACAGAAAGAACAGAAATCCTAGCACAGAAGAAAGACTGTAGTTCTCATATTGAAACAACTATGTATTAAAGGGAATGAATTGGAAAATCAACAATTTAAAATTCAGATCATCAAAAATGAGGAAAACTATCCTAAAGGCCAGCAAATTTGCTAGCGAGGAATGAGAACCAGACTGACTTCAGCACATTAGATGCTGGTAGGCAAATAATTTCAAATAGAATTCTCTCTACAGCTAAGGCATTGTTCAAGAGTAAGAAGAAAAGAAAACCATTTTTTGGTAATTCAGGGATTCGGTATGTTTATTACCCTCCTAATAGGAAAGGAATATCAAAATCCATATCCCAACAAAATGAGAAGGGAATCCAAGAGGAAGACAGGAATCCAAGTAGCAAAAGAAAAAGTAAAGGCCATTGTTAAATTAAGTGCAGATGTTAGCAAATAACAACCTAGAATTAAATGAAAATAAATGTTAAAAGTTAAAACTTATTTTAAATTAAGTATAGATGGCAAAAAAAAATAAATTGAACTGAAATCTCAGATGTGACATAACATAGGACGTTGTCAAGTAGGTGGGGAGGAATGAAGAAAGGAAGAGAAAGTAAAATCTATTGTCTCCTCACATAATGCAGAGTAAAATAATAGAATATTTGCTTAACACTTTTAACAACTTTATCTCATAGATATATGAAATATGTCACATCAACAGAGGAAACACAGTGTTTTAAAAGGTTTGCAGAATAATCATAAAGAACTTTTTATTAGGTTATAAAATAAATCTCAACTATTCCCTAGGAAAATGACACAAGTTATATTCACTGACCAAACTAAAAATTAAAACAGACACATAATCTAAATTTTTCTAAATTTTCAAAATTTTAAGCACTTTTCTAAAATCTTGGCATGAAGAGGAAACCAAAATGGAAAATTGAGGCTATTTAGCAATGAAAAGACAATAGAGGTACCACACAGTCCCTGACAGGAAGCCCATTTCTCGGGGTCAGGCCTGAGCCAGAGGCTATGAATAAGTCTATTTATTGTACTGCTAAGGAGAATATTTGCAACTGATTTTAGTTTTGTCACTTTCACCAAGGCTCTTACTCTCTTGTTCTTTGACAATAATTTGGGCAGATTCCTAAAAGTTCTAGGTTTTTGTTGTTGTTGTTCATGTCAGTCCCATTTGAAAGTACAGTCTCTCTTCCAGTTTGCAGTGTTTAAAGGGAAATATTCTAGGTTTGGTTTACTGGGGATTTTTTTTCTTAATAATCTCAGGAGGTGCTTGCTAATATATACTTCAAATTATTTGCAGATTAAATTATCACTGCTATAATCTATGGTGCCAATTTCTTGAAGTAGCTCTGTGACTCTTTTCTGGAGGAGAAAAATTTTAAAAACCCAAAAAATCTTAGCTCTACTCATGAGTACTTCCTCCACACCCCTTTGCATCGCCACAGGAACCCTTCAGCCTGGGAACAGGTTCTAGCTAACAAATCTCGACTTTCTTAAACAGATGCCAACCACACCTTTAGCTCGTCCATCTGTCAAAGTCTGTGTGCCTGCTCATGACCAGAAATGCAGGATGTATGCACAGCAAATAAGAATAAAACCTATTTTGTACTCATTGACATCAAATACTTACAGAAATCTCTGATGCAAAAAATAATTTTTATGGAATATTGCCTAAAGGATATACAGTCCTTGATACTGTAACTCTCTAAACATAATAGACTGATCTATCTGGACTTGCTGATACTACATCATCTTTACAATATATATTTTGACAACATAGCATCTTTCTATACTAAGGAACGTTAGGATTAATTTTCTCAAGTTTCAGTACAAGGAATACATACATATGCTTAACAAATGTGTTATTTTTTCTATCAAATATACAGTGTAAATTTGATAACTGATTTCCCTCTCTGGGTCAGGTTCTAGAAATTTAAAGCCAAATTGGTGACAAACTCTAAAAGTTCATTGACCCCACGGCATACCATTGACTTCTTGGTTTTATTTTATTTTTCCTCCCCCCCCCTTTTTTCTTTGCTGTGATTTCATGACTCATTTTCTTTTGTTGTATACTATGCAATTTTGAGATATCTCAAACCCCTTTTAGAACAATATGAGATATAAATAAAGATTTGGTGTGGTTAACACAATTCATTAACACAATGAACCAGCAACTTCATACACAGCTTTTAGTCCTTCTCAGTTTTCCTGGTGTCATGTGGATGCATGCTAAATATGTAAGAGCCACAGTTGCACTGAATTTACAATTATGCTAGGCAAGTGTATAAATGTTAGCACTTGGTTTTACTCTTTAAGTCTAGAATAATGCAAGACCAAAGAAACAGGTGCATATGGCGGGATGGCTAGGTCAGTCACTACAGAAGGCTTGTAATACTGTCACCTCTTTATGGTTAACAACGATGGATCCAACAAAACCACCAATGAGTCCAACAAAAATTTCAGAGTGTTCAGACCAAGTGTGCTGAACCACATGAGGTAGTAGTCAGATAAAAAGGCATTTGTAGCTTTAACTTCTTTCCTACAAAAGCTGTCCCTGGTTACTGAGTAGACACTGGTTCTGGGAATAAGGTTGGAATAGAAAGAAGGGAACTGATTTTCTTGAAAGAGTAGAAGGAAGAACATTTTCAGAGCCTTCAATATGTAGTTGGCACACACTCCAGGCACTGTTCAATGACTGAACTAGCCCCAGAGTTCCCTCTAGTGGTATTAATGCTCAAGTCACATTTTCACGTGCCATGCAATATAGGACCATCCTATTTTCCCTCCTTGCGAAGCTACCAGAATGATATGATATCCTTCTAACGGTAATTTAAAGTTTTAATTTTAAATTTCCTTGGGTATTTTTTAAAGCAAACACACAGAACTCTTACCATGTGCCAGGTACTATCCTAAGAACCTCACAAATATTAACTTGCTTAATTCTCATAAGAACTCTGTGAATTAGGTACTATCATGAGCTCGATTTTTTACAGATGGGGAAAGTGAGTCACAGAACTTTCCAAAGGTCACACAGCTATTCGTTCCATATGGTCCTCAGAACAGTATTAGGGGCTGGCAGGAATAGGGAACACACATCACATTAAACCCAGATTTGATAAAGTAAAACACAAGAAGTAAAAGAGAGTAATATGGAGCTCACCAGATTGGGGATTTGGGAACTTGGATTTGAATTCTCTCTTTGTCACTGAACTAGTTGTGTAGGTGAGCTGGTCACAAACTCACTGGGCTGTGAAAGATCTTTGAAAAATCTCTAAGGTTCATCTTACCCTTAACCACCTATGCTTTATCATTAAAATCTGACCTCCCAGGAAGCAGATACTTCCATAGATGACCAAACGTGACCTCATACACACAGGATACTTACGACGACTCTAGTATATACTTCTTCAGCAAAGTCGGTGCTCTGGAATCTGTGTTCTATAGGAAACGTGTACTTGGTCAGCCACTCCAAAAGTGGCAGGTCTACATTACTTCCAGCAAAGTAATACTGAGGGGCATGGATGTGCGTATCAACCAGCCCAGGCATGAAGAACTCACTGGAAAATAAGAGGAGAGGAAAAGTATTTAATAATATCTCCAGTCATTTTCTGTATCTTTAAATCACATTTTCTCTTGAGAATGATTTCATTGTTCACCCCACGCGGGTTTATAGCTGATGCAATCAGACAACTGTAAATTCTTCTATTTTTCAGAGGTTAAGAAATAAAAATGAAGCTTTCTGCTTGGAGAGATATAGCACCTAAGTCGGAATGGCTGGTGTGGGGTTAACCAGTGATGACGGAGGGAGGAAAAAGCCCCAGCACTGAGCAGAAGCAAAGCAGTCGTAGCACAAGAAGGGAGGGAAGCTATGATTTAATCCTGACTTTGTTCTCACAGCTGGTGGTTGTAGGACAGAGAGCAAAAATAGGAGAGGAGGTCTTCGAAACTTCTAGAGGTGTGGTAAGGAATGCACATGCAAGTCAGTAAGAGTGACTGGGATGAAAAATGGAGTGGCTGCAATTTTAGACTCTGTGGTCATTTTGATCTCGGCTGACTGCAAGACATCTAGTCCTTTCCCATGTGATGTAGAGGCTAAGTTTTGAAATGAAGCAGCAAGAGCAAGCTGGTTAGAAACACACAGGAGCACAAATGGGCAGTGGTGTAAATGGTTAAGTGAAGAGGGAGTTTGTGTTGCTATGGCAACCACTCTCAGGATGCTTCTGATCACTCCTGCCGCTATCCTGATCCACCACCTAATATGCATATTTCTATTAATTCTTACAATGGAAAGTCACAGAAAAATGTTTTTAAAGTTTTCAGAGGCACTACCCATAGAATTGAGGCAGCCTGATGCTAACAGACACTTAAAGCTTTTCTAAAGAGAGCTAATCCAGTTCATTAGCCACTAGTAAGTGTTCAACCTCCTCCAGATAGTCACCAAAACATGGCACGCACTACCTACACCATCACCATGAGTAAATGTTAAATCACATAAGGCACTTGAACTTGAAACTTGACATCACAAAGAATACCTTATGCTATCAAATCAAATGTATAAGTACCATCCAAAGGTGAGACAAGTAAGGCCATGAGTAGCTCGAAGTGCATTATTTTAAAAAGAGAGCCAGGAATGGTGGTGGTGGTAATGATGATGATGGTGACAGCAGCTGATGTTTCCTGACTATGTACATGTACTGGGCACTGGGCGCAGCGTCCTGTGTGCACCGTCTCATCTGTGGGAGGCAGTTTATTGTAAGGTTAAGGACATACATTCTAAACTCGGGCTGCTTGGATTTGAAGTCAGGCCCTACCATAAACCAGAAGTTGGAGAGTCAGCATGTTATTTAATCTCTCTGTGCATCAGTTTCCTGTTACATAAAATGGAGATAGTAGTAGCATCATAGGGCCTTGTGAGCATTAAGTTAGTATAGGTAAGAACAGGACCTAGATAACAGAAAGTATCAATAAATGTTAGTTATGATGATGATGATGTAATGCTCACAACAAATGTATGAAGTATGAGAGTACTGTCACCCTCATTTACATAAGGGTATGCTAAAGCTCAGGAAACTTAAGTAGGTGGAAAAAAGTAATCATTAACTAGTCAGTTTTGGAGTTGAGATTCAAACCCCCAGCAGTTTGTCTATGGGCTCAATGTTCTATGTGCCATGTGACAGAACTGTTCATTCACTAACTCTGGAAATAAAGTAGAGCAAGAACTTTTAAGTATGGCAAGAAGGCAGCATTAAGTGGGCCCATGATGTGGGAAACAGGCAGATAGGGAAGATGAAATATGAATTTGTCTCAGGTGTCAGTCACTGACCTCTCCAAGACAGGTCAGTCCTTTGGGATTTTGTATTCTCCACTGCCAAGAAACAGAATGTCAGGGTGGCTTCTTCAAGCAGTTAAATTGTTCAATCAAATAATATTTCCCAAGTATCTACTATGTTTAGGAAACTCTGCTAAGCCTGGTGGAGAATCCAGAGAGAAGTAAGGTACCTTATTGTCTGTGAAGACTTTATAATCTAGTTGAAGAAATTAGGGGTGAATGAGTATGTGTGTGTGCGTGAGAGAGAGAGAGAGAGAGAAGAAACGTTATACATACAAAGTCTTAGTGAGCCCTTTCACGCCTAGATATTTACCCAAGCAAAATAAAACATAAGTTTATAAAAAGAATTACATAAGAATGTTTATAACAGCTTTATTCATATTAGCCCCAAATTGGAAACAATCTAAATATCTATCACAAGACAATATGGATAAACAAACTATGGTAAAATGGAATACTATTCAGCAATAAAAAAGAATGAACACAAACGATATGAATGAATCTCAGAAACATTATGTTGAATGAAAGCATCTGGACACAAAAGAGCACATGTTGAGTTATTCTATTTATATCATGTTGAAAAACAGGCAAAAATAATTCATGTGACAGAAATCAAATAGTGGCTGCCTTTGGAAGGCTGGAGAGAGACACAGGGGCTCAAGGGACTTTCTAAGACAAGAATATTTTATATCTCAATTGTTGTGCTGGTTACATGGTATGTATATCTGTCAAAACTTATCAAATTACATACCTGAGAACTATGCATTTAGGAAATTTTTTCCTAAAAGATAAAAAAAAAAAACTTTTTTAAAGGGTCTTGAATAACCAATTTAGCGAATCAACGTAGATGTGTTATTCTGTATCCAAAAGGAAGGGGATCCTGAGAATCTTTGTTTCTTTGGCAGATTATGACATACTCAGCCTCGGGTAGGAGGACATATCTGGTCATGGTGAGCATGTGTTGGGAGATTCCTAAAATCTCCCAGGCATAAGGTTTCTGGATAGAGATTATGGTGACAGGAATAGAAAAGGGTGCATGTGACAGAAAGAACTTAATTTTAGCTCTAGAAAGCAAACGAGAGGAACTAGTCAAAGAGAATAAGTTTTCGAGCATGTGGTTCTGAAGATATGACATAAACTCTAAGAATCTAAGAATCTAGAAAGAAAGTTCATTTGGGGGAGGGGGGTTGATGTTATACTAACCTAATATCAAAGTGTGACCTCCAAGGATCCAAGCAGTAATTGGAAGTATGGGATAAGAGGTCACATAAGATTAAAGATGGGATTTAGATTTGAGATTCTTCTCTATGTTGGTAACCCTAGAAGTTAGTGGTACCAAAGAGTTCTGTGGAAGAAAGAACAAAGCTAAACCTTGAGCAACACCCCCCACTTAAGGAGAGCAAAACTGAGGAAGAGAAGGTCATAATGGATCCCGGCAGAGTTGTTGTCAGGAGGAAAGAGGGAACCCAGGACAGGGAGCTGTCAAGGAGAAAAATGAAGGGGACAGGGCAGTAACTAGTGCCCCAAACTGCAAAGGTCCAGGATGCCTAGCCTAGGACATCAGGGTCTAGGAAAGACCCTGAAAACCCAATGCAATGATTGAGGGAGGCACCCAATCTCAGAGGGATGTAGTCCTTCGTTTTAAAAGGACTTACCAAGTCACTAGCATGTTTTCTTTACTGTCCTAGGTGCTGAGGAGAGAGTGATGAACATGCAAGAGAAAGTATTGGGCAGATGGAGAGCTCCTTTTAAAGATATTTGGTAGTAAAAGTTCGTATGCAGAAGAGCGCAAGTCATTTTTTGTTTTTCATGTAGAGGAAACCCTGGCATGTTCACCAGAGAAAAGAAAGGGAAAGAGATGACTCAGTACACGAAGTCTTCAGAGGCAACAGAAGAGCAGGAATTTATTACATCTAAAGTGTGATTTTCACTCAGAAAGGTTGCAATCGTTTTTAGGGACTAGGAAGCATGTGAAATGGTTGTTAATAGAAAGATTCACAGAATCAGGGCGATAGTCCAGGATTTATTAGATACCTGTACACACAGAAGCGTGGGATGGGAGAGCTGCATGTGAGGTCGCTGAGCCCACCTGCTCACTTCACAGTGGGAGCCAAAAGAATCTCGGGGATGGCAAACAAGCTCATTTTCAGACTTGCAATTTGTTAGTGACCCAGCCAGGATTCGAACTTAGTTCTACCATCTCGACATTACTTACAGCTAAATTGTAGCTATCAAAAGCCCAGCTGCAAGTAAAGCAGAGAAAAGGTCTGGAGGCTGCAAGGAAAAGTGAAAAGCTCTGCTTTGTCCCTTCTGCCTATCAGCTTTTCTCTTCCCACTTTAATCAGCATAATAATTCCCTAAGAAATTCTCAACTCCCCCCCCAGATATTCCAAACCTGTACTGTGGGCCAAGCCACAGCATACATAACCTGAGGAAAAAGAACAAGATACACCCCTACATACACTTATCAGAATATCCACCTGTCTTTTAACCAAGTGGAGAACATTAATAAAAGCTCAACAATCAAAACATACAACTAGATATAAAGACCTGAGTGGCCCAATTTGTTTGCACACCATCATCACCCTCATCAACGTGCCCTGCTGGGGATGTGATGGCCCTGTGGGCCTGGTACCCCCTGGGATGTTTGAAAAGGACTGGTTCATTGCACAAAAAAATGCAAGATTATAAAACAAACAACAACATCCTATCTTTATTTAAAATTTTGGTATTTTGCTCATCATGGATTTTGTATTAACTTTTATTTTTTAAAATATTGCATTAAAGTATTATTTACTTTGATCACTGAGTATTTTGCCCTCCCAGCTGCCTTAAATATTGTGCCGGAGGTGAGTGCCTCACTCCCCTCCCCGAGTCCTGGCCCTGCAAACCTGGCTATGGCGCACGGCCACAATCTGGTCCACTCCCACCACGGCACCGCCCGTGCTGCTCCAGCTGTAATTTTCCTTCTTTAAAAAGCCACATTGTGCTGAGATAGACCTGTAGATACAATGGGTATTGGGCCAAATCTACTAAAAAGGCTGTCAGAGACATCATCCTCTATATTATTTTAATCAAGACTTAAATTCAACTACACGTAACTTGTACACTTAAGAATTACTTTGTGTTTCAAATACGATTTTTCTTCAAAGACTTCAGCCTTCCACCAAAATTTAAATTATTTCTTACCTTACTACTTCTCTGCGTGCTGTGATTATAAGGCCCCCAGAATCTGCATTTTTTATGGATTTAACTCCAAAAGGATTCTCACAAGAGAGACAAAAGGATGCAAAGATCCACAGATATGTTCACCCTCCTCCCCATCCTCCAACCACTTCCCCATCATCTCATCTCCTCCCAACCTCCATGTCATCTGCTTCCAAGCCTTCTTCTAATCCTCCATCACAAGACATGCAAGCAGGTGACTATAAATGTCAGTTGTTCCTCAATGTAGATTCTTAATGGAAATCAAGCAAGAGTAAGTAGGCAGCATCGGCAGAAGTTCCTGTATGCATTTCCATGCCCATTGCCCACATACTTCCAAGCTATAGAGAGGCAGCGGGGAAAGGGAAAGAGGTTGGGGATGTGAGTTTAACTGCACATGCAGCAAAACTTTATGAGCAGCTATCCTGTCTCTCTGTACTGTGACCACAGAGGAGCTTAATGGCCAAGATAAACTCAAAGGACAGTAGCTTGCATTCCACCTAAGAGCTGCAAAGCTCTAGAGTATAAATTCAAACCAGGTATTCTCATACCTAGTTCAGTATTCCTTTTGGCTCACTACATTTGCCAAAAGTCAATTCCCAAGTTGTGAAAGTGCTTTCAGAATGAAAACGGCACCACTTTTGTTGACTTTGGAACGAACTTGGCCTTAAACAACATAAAATATTTATGCTTAAAAAAAAAAAAGAGCTCACATTTCTGTAGAACAAATCAACCATGTTATGAAGACAGTGGGCCAATCATAAAAAACATATTTCATAAAAATATTTAGAACCACTAAAAGTAGTTGAGATATAAAGTCACAGCGCAAATTTACCTCTGGACATAGGTCTCCTCTGACCAAACTGTTGGAGTAATTGATCCTCAAACTCTCCCTCCCTG
Source organism: Lepilemur ruficaudatus (assembly GCA_963574885.1). Lineage (NCBI taxonomy): Eukaryota > Metazoa > Chordata > Mammalia > Primates > Lepilemuridae > Lepilemur > Lepilemur ruficaudatus. Next base: position 10,115 of record CAUYRT010053621.1, read on the forward strand.
CTCAATAGTTTATTCTATCATACTCTTCCCCTGCTCACTACCTTTCTTCACAGAATACCACTGTCATGTTTATGTATCTGTTTGCTTGTTTACTGGCAGTGTCTCCCGTGTCTCCCATGGGCTATAAACCCTGTGAGGACGAGAAGGACCTTGAAGATCTTTTTCACCTCCAGGCCCCAGTACTGCACATAGTAGGCTCAATAAATATTTGCTGAAGAAATGAATGAATGATGGCAGCCTCTAGTTCTCAAAGCTTCCAGCCTTCAGCATCCTGTTTACCTTCTCCTTCCTACTTCCTCCCTTTAAAATAATTAACTAATTTAAAAGTTAATTATCTTTTTAAAAAAATCTCTGTCTCTCAAGGCAGGGATTCTGTAACTTGAGCCTCGTTAGTGGCATGCAGGAAGACAGAAGAAGCTGATGGTGACTTACTGGTGGCTGAGTTCTCTTATTTCACATGGCTTGAAGCTCCATTCTTTGGCCAGTTTTTCATGTTGAGATGCTTCTTCTAAAAACACTATCTTTAAAAGAAAGAAGGAAAAGAAGAGAATCACATATTGATGAACCATAGTCATTTGTTTTTATTAAATATCTAAATCTTTTTAAAATAGGCTATACTGTAGCTGAGTTAATTTTAAAAGATATTTGATACGAAATGGGGTTGACTTTAGAGGCCAAAAAGGTAGAGGTTTGCCTTTGGTAATCCAAAGAAGTAAACTATGTGTAATTTCTGTTTTTCTGCCATAATGTAGATATAAGTGAGACTTCAAAAAATTCTAATTTGAAGATATAAGATATTAAAAATGGCTAATTGGCATCTCTTTCTCCCCCACCCCTGAAAATTATTAAAGGAAACAATTGTTAATAGAAAGTGTACTTTACTTCAGATGAATAAAAGATTTTAGATTTTTGTTTGGCTATTACGGGAAACCCAAGTCCAGAGTGCAATTATGGTGATATCATGGGGCAATTTACTAACACTAAATATAACTGCACATAATAATTACCTTTCAATTGAGTCTGAGTATGAGGTCTGTTGATGTTCTGATACTAGGCATATGCTGTAAAGCTATATATTTCTAGTACCATGTGTAAGAGATACAATAGTGAGGTAGATAAGAGAGAGACCTCTCCAGTTAGGCTTGTGAGATCTGAAATCTGTGAGTGACCACTGAGAACCTGGATGGGTCTCTTATATCCTTCTTGGTCTGGTTTCCCAATCTGCAAACTAGGGGTGATACCAGTATATATTTCACAGAGTTACTGTGAGGACCAAATATGGTAATTCTGGTGAACAAGTTAGCATATCCCTGGAACATGTTAAATGCCAAATAAATTATATCTATTGATTATTACTTAAGTACAGTGTGACTGCTTTTTCTATATAAATGGATTGTAGGTGGGGCACTGTGACTCACGCCTGTAATCCCAGTGCTTTGGGACACCGAGGCAGGAGGATCGCTTGAGACAAGGAGTTAGAGACCAACCTGGGTAGGTAGTGAGAACTCATCTCTACAAAACTTTTAAAAATTAGCTGAGTGTAATGGCATGCACCTGTAGTTCCAGTTACTTGGGAGGCAGAGGCAGGAGGATCACATGAGCTTAGGAGTTCAAGATTACAGTGAGCTATGATTGTGCCACTGCACTCCAGCCTGGGCAATAGAGCAAGACCCTGTCTCTTAAAAAAAAGGTGTAAAAATTTTCAATAAAATACTAGCAAACTAAATTCAACAGCACATCAAAAAAATAACTCACCATGACCAAGAGGACTTCATCCCAGGGATGCAAGGATGGTTCAATATATGTAAATCAATAAATGAGATTCATCACATAAACAGACTTAAAAACAAAGATCATATGATCATCTCAATAGATGCAGCAAAAGCATTTGAAAAAATTCAGCACCCTTTCATGATAAAAACTTTCAACAAACTAGGCATAGAAGAAACATATCTCAAAATTATAAAAGCCATATATGACAAACCCACAGCCAGCATCACACTGAATGGGGAAAAGTTGAAAACATTGCCACTAAGAACTAGAACAAGACAAGGATGCCCACTGTCACCACTTCTATTCAACATAGTGCTAGAAGTCCTAGCCAAAGCAATCAGGCAAGAGAAAGAAATTCAGGGTATCCAAATTGGAAAAGAGGAGATCAAACTATCACTTTCTGCAGATAATATAATCTTATATCCAGAAAACCTCAAAGATTCCACCAAGAGACTCCTGGAACTGATAAATAAATTCAGCACAGCCTTAGGTTACAAAATCAATGTACACAGGCTGGGCAAAGTGGCTCACACGTGTAATCCTAGCACTTTGGGAGGCCAAGGTGGGAGGATTGCTTGAGGTCAGGAGTTCAAGACCAGTCTGAGCAAAAGCAAGACTCTGTCTCTACTAAAAACAGACAAAATTAGCTGGGCATGGTAGCACATGCCTATAGTCCCAGCTACTTAGGAGGCTGAGGCAGGAGGATTGCTTGAGCCCAGGAGTTTGAGGTTGCTGTGAACTAGGATTATGCCACAGCACTCTAGCTGGGCAACAGAACGAGACTGTTTTGAAAAAGATCAGTGTGCACAAATCAGTAGCATTTCTATATACCAATGACAGTCAAGCTGAGAGTCAAATCAAAGACTCAATGCCATCCACAATAGCCACAAAGAAAATAAAATACCTAGGAATATACTTAACCAAGAAGGTGAAAGATCTCTACAAAGAGAACTACAGAAGGGAAGAAAGAAATGAACAATGATACAAAAAAATGGAAAAACATATCATGTTTGTAGATCAGCAAAATCAACATTGTTAAAATGTCCATACTACCCAAAGAGATTTACAGATTTAAAGCAATCCTCATCAAAATACCAACATCATATTTCACAGATATACAAAAAGTAATTCTATGCTTCGTTTGGAACCAGAGAAGAGCCCGAATAGCCAAAGCAATCTTAAGCAAAAGAAACAAACTGGTAGGCATCACATTACCAGACTTCAAACTATACTACCAGGCCACTATAACCAAAACAATATGAGTCTGGCACAAAAATAGAGACATAGAACAGAACAGAAAACCCAGATATAAAGCCATCCACACACAGCCAACTCATCTTTGACAAAATAGACAATAACATACACCGGGGAAGAGAATCCCTATTCAATAAATGGTGCTAGGACAACTGGTTAGCCACATGCAGAAGAATAAAAACAGGACCCATATCTCTTACCACTCACAAAAATTAATTCATGATGAATAAGTCACTTAAATGTAAGGCATGAAACCATAAGAATTCTAGAAGAAAATGTTGAAAAATCTCTTCTAGATGTCAGCCTAGGCAAAGAATTTATGAAGAAGACCCCAGTGGCAATCACAGCAACAACAAAAATAAATAAATGGGACTTGACTAAATTAAAAAGGCTCTGTACAGCCAAGGAAATAATTAACAGAGCAGATAGACAACCTACAGAATGGGAGAAAATATCTCGAAGCCATACATCCAATAAAAGACTAGTAACCAGAATCTACAAAGAACTCAAGTAAATCAATAAGAAAAAAAATCAAACAACCCCATTAAAAAGTGGACCAAAGATATGAACAGAAGCTTCTCGAAAGGAGATAGACAAATGGCCAATAAACATATGAAAAAACGCTCAATGTCACTCATCAGCAGGGAAACTAAATGCAAATTAAAACCACAATGAGATATCACCTTACCCTAGTCAGAAAGGCTTTTATTAAAAAGTCCAAAAACAATAGATGCTGGTGGATGCAGAGAGAAAGGAACACTTATATACTGTTGGTGGGGCTGAAAATTAGTATTAATACAACCTTTATGGAAACCAGTATAGAGACTCCCCAAAGGACTAAAAATCAACCTACCATTTATTTGACCCAGCAATCCCACTACTGGGTATTTACCCAAAGAAAAAGAAGTCATTTCATCAAAAAGATAACTGCACTCAAATATTTATTGCAGCACAATACACAACTGCAAAGATGTGTAATCAACCCAAATCCCCATCAATTCATGAGTGGATTAACAAAACGTGATGTATGTATACCATGGAATAGTACTCAGCCTCGAAGAAGGATGACTTAATGCCTTTTATAACGATATGGATGGAACTGAAGACCATTATCTTAAGTGAAGTATCTGAAGAATGGAAAAACAAACACCACATGTACTCACTATTTAATTGGAACTAACTGATGAGCACATATGTGCATTGAGGGCAGTAAATCTCAATGAAAATCAAGCAGGGGTGGAGGAGGAGGGGATGGGCAAAAACCCACCTAATGGCTACAGCGAACACTATCTCAGTGATGGGAACACGTTTAAGCCTGACTTAATCATTACAAAAGTGATCCGTGTGATCAAAAGCATTTGTACCCACATAATACTTAGAAATAAAAAAATGGATTGCAAAGACAGGACAGGAAAGGATGAAATTTATATCCAGGAAATATCCTGTTTTATTTCTAAATACAATATCATGAGAAAAATATTTTCTTGAATATGAAATACTGAAAAAAACCCTGATGTATAAAATATATCTATATCTAAATAATTGAAGACAATTCACCTCAGGAAAAATAATCTGTAGAACTGAAAAGAAAATATTGACTTTTTTATTAATATACTTTTTGATTCTATAAATCTGTTAGAATCAACGAACATTAGAAAACAGGAATCAATAAACATTAGACACATAATTAATCAAAACTATAAAAACAGAATTTCTCAATACATCTTAAAGCTGATCTACTATAAACTCCATAAGTAAATAAAAACAATATTTGTAAAGCACTATATTCACCCATTTGAAAATACATTTGAAATCAATGGTTTTTGAGGAAAATGAAAATCATCAAAGTTTATTCTGGAGACAGAGAAAAACTGCATGAACCAGTATCTCCAGGAGAAACTAAGCAAGTTTTCTTAATCATTTAGGAAAGCTCATGGTTCAGAACAATGCTGTCTAATAAAAATATAATGCCCATCACAAATGAGAACCACAAGTATAATTTTAAATTTTCTAATAGCAACACTAAAAGTATACAAAGGAACATGTAGAATTAATTTTAATACATTTTAATATAACATATATAAAAGATTATCATTTCAACGGGAAATGAATATAAAAATTGATTTTACCTTTTTTGGGGTGTGATGGTTTCTCTGAGAGATGTTTGAATGCAGATTTGCATAAAGGGAGGGAGTGAACCACTTGGATACTCAGGGAAGAGCATTTCAAGCAGAGGGAGCATCTAGCACAAGGGCCCAGAGATGGGAATGTGCCTGGCACTTTTTGAAACAGCAGCGAGGCTAGTGGAGGCAATAGTACAAGGACTAGAAGAAATAGTGTTAGGAAATCAGACCAAGAAGGTAGCCAGGGGTTAGAGGTCATGGCTCAGTCTTGAGATTTATTTTCTTTTTCTTTTTCCTATTCTCCTTGTTTCTCAGGTGGGGATTTATTTTTAAGAAATCTCTAAAAATATTTTGCAAAACGAATGTGGCAAAATTACAAAATATGAGAGGCAATGGCTTTTTCATCCC
>CAUYRT010053622.1:0-14480 GCA_963574885.1 Lepilemur ruficaudatus
TAGAATGGAATCCTTTATTACTATGTAATGCATCTCTTTATCACTAATAATTTTCCTTGCTTTGAAATTTGTTTTGTACAAAATTAATACAGCTAATCCAATTTTCTTTCAAAATAAATAAAAAAAGAATACATTAAATAAAAAAAAATAAAATAAAAATAAAGCACTGGATGAAAAAAAAAAACCATCAATTTAGAATCCTCTAACCAGCAAAATTATTCTTCAAAAGTAAAGTAGAAATAGACTTTCTCAAACAGAAATTGAGTGACTTTGTTACCAGTAAACCTACCTTACAAGAAATGTTAAAAGAAGTTCTTCAGAAAAGAAGGAAAATGACATGTCAGAAACTCAGATTTACAAAACTAAAGGAAGAGCATTAGAGAAGAAATAAAGATAAAATCATTTTTCTTATTCTTAATTGATCTAACAGATAACAGTTTGTTCAAAATAATAATAGTAAACTTGCATTAATATTTTGTGATTATAGCTTATAGATAAGTGAAATGCATAAAAGAACAATGTGATAAGGATCAGGAGGGAAGATTGGGAATTCTCTGTTACAAGACACCTGCACTGCTCATGAACAGCGTAGTGTTATTTGAAAGTGGACTTCGATTAGTTGTATACATATATTACAAATGCTAGGGCAACCACAAAAATTTTTTTTAGAGAACTATAATTGATACACTAAGACAAAAAGAAAAGGAAATCATGTAAAATGTTCAATTAAAACCAGGGAAGATGGCCGGGAGTGGTGGCTCACGCCTCTATTCCTAGCAGTCTGGGAGGCCGAGGCAGGAGGATCACTTGAGGTCAGGAGTTCAAGACCAGCCTGAGCAAGAGTAAGACCCCATCTCTACTAAAAATAGAAAGAAATTAGCTGGACAACTTAATATATATAGAAAAAATTAGCCAGGCATGGTGGTGCCCGCCTTTAGTCCCAGCTACAGACTGGCAGAAGGATTGCTTATGCCCAGGAGTTTGAGGTTGCTGTGAGCTAGGCTGATACCACGGCACTCTCGCCCGGGCAACAGAGAGAGACTCTGTCTCCAAAAAAAAAAAAAAAAAAAACCAGGGAAGGCAAAAAAAAGAATGGAAAAGAGAAAAAAAAATGAAACAAAGAAAGGCAACAAATAGAAAAGAGTTACCAATATGATAGACATTAATCCAACTATATCAGTAATCACTTTAAATGTGAGTGATTTAAATATACTAATTAAAAAATTAGTATAGATTTTGGAGACTGGATTAGAAAAACAAAACCCAACTATGTGTTGTCTACAAAAACAAAACAAAACAAAAAACTAGCATATTTACCTTCAGTGAGAAAAAGGAAATGGGAAGAATTTCCATATTCTTAGAAATTACGAATATGATAAAAGCAATTAAAAATTCAATCAAAGTATTATAGTACAGGTTGAGAAAATCTTTCACAGAGTGTAGCAAAAAAGAAAAAAAAAACACAGAAACAGAAACAGAAAAAACAAGAAAATTAGAGGATTCATCCAGGAGACAGTGAAAGATCAAAGGGTTTCCCAGGCCATAATTTCAGAAAAAATGGATGCAAAACACACAACTTCAATCCTCCCCTAAGCATTTGTTTGGCACTTATTTTGTACCCAATACCATGACAAGCACCACTATTTGGCTCAAAACCTCTAACAAAGTGCTCCTTCCTTGCTCTAATGAGCATGTAAGGTGCACAGCATAAGTGTTCATGATTTGGAAAATCTGGCCGAGGTTTCCTCCTGCAACCCCACATCATCTGATATAACCCAGGTTCCCTCTGGCCTGGTCCCTGCCTGCAGACCCAGTCCTGCAAGTTGTCCAGAGCATGGAACTTGTAAATGGTGTCTGAGTCACTCGGCGCAGTACGCTGGCTAACACAGGCTTCTGTGCCAATGTTCGTGCCTTCTCGTCAGTGCAGCCTTACCCCTGGCACATGCACATTCTGATTCATCTGGTCTTCACTCCAGGACCTGAGGTAAAATAAGGCCTCTTGGCCAAAAGCACATGCAGGGAATTGGCCACAAGTACTACAGCAGCAGAGGAGTGAAGGAAATTGGAAGCTCAGCCTGGAGGTGCATTTACTGAGTGCTCATCTTACTCTGCGCACAGTACAAGTCCCTGCGGGTATAAAATTAACAAAATGCATACATATTTACATACAAAGAGATTCCTCAGGTGTTGTTTATGATAGCAAAAGAGAAACCTGAAAAAACCAAATATCTGAACATAAGAAAAAGGTTGTTTAAATCATGGTAAAGCCATAAGAAGGAAGGGCTAACACACAGGCTTTAATAATAACAGAGATGGACTTACATGCATGGACAGATGTTTATTGCTGAGCAGGGGAAAAGACTGCAAAATAGTATTTACTTTTGATTCTGTTTTTGGTTTTTAGAAGTGCACATACAGCCTATCTAACTAACAGGACTAAGTCAGGGTTCTCAACCCCAGCACTACTGACATTTTGGATTGGACGATTCCAAGTCGTGGGGGTCTATCCTGTGCATCGCAGGACATCGAGCAGGATCCCTGGGCCCTACCCACTAGGTGCCAATAGTAACTCCCCAGTTGTGACAACCTAAAATGCATCCAGACGTTGTCAAATGTCCCTGAGGGTCAAAATTGTCCCCAGCTGAGAATCAATGGTCTAAATGAAGAAGTCTGGAGGGGCACACAGTATAGATTTTGGTATTTGCTGTGCAGCAAAGTCATAATCATGGCTGTCTCTGGTTGGTGGGATAACAGGTGATTTGTCTTTTCTTCTCTTTAGAGGGAAGAGGGCCTCTGAAGTGTCTTTTCAAATTTTCATGGTATAAACATGTGTTTGTTGAGTTATTGTTTTTAAAATACTGCATAGTCAGGTTGAAACAAAGAACTCACCTTGGCCAATGGAATTTGTTAATAAACCCCAAATGAAATGTACTCTTTCTGTGTTTGGACTTGGAATGTCCAACTTAGATACACTTGAAAGAGAGATGATTTTTCACTTCGGAGAATACCAGCATTTTGGAGATGGAAGGGACTTCTAGGGATCCTCTAGCCCAGGCATGGGCAAACTAAGGCCATGGGCCAAATCTAGCCCGCTACCTGTTTTTGTTAATAACATATTTTTGGAATCCAACCTTGGGGATCATCCATGGTGGCTTTCACACTGCATCAGCAGACTTGAGTGGTTGCCACAGAGAATGTATGTCCCAGAAAGCCTAAAGTATTTACCATCTGACCCCATGCAGAAGGAGTTCGCCGACCTCCTCCATGCACAGGCATCTCCTCTAGGACAGCTGGCCTCAGCAGGTGGCCTCCCAGGGACCACTCTGCTCAATCCAGTGTCCTCTTTGATGTCCCTCCTCCAGGCTTTTGCACTTGCTCTTCTCTCTGCCTGAACCCTCTCACGCAGGTCTGTATGACCCACTCCCTCGCCTCCTCCAGGTCTCTGCTCAAATGCACCTTCTCAGTGTGGCCCTGATTGAAATTCCCTATGTAGCACTCCTCATCCATCCCCTTTCCCTGCTTGACTTTTTTCCCACAGCCTTGTCTTCTTGTGCTACACGATCTTCATTTTTCTTATTTACTGCTAGCTATAAAATGCTAAATGTGAGCAGGGACATCTGTCTGTTGCGTTCACTGCTGAATGCCCAGTGCCTAGAACCATGCCTGGCACATGCCAACATTCCATCAATACCTGAACTGGTGCATGTGATCTCACCACCATCTGTACACATTTTCCTCCCAATGTGCTTGAGTATCTGCATGCAGTAGCTTTCTTGAGGCAACTTACAGAGAGCTGATTGTGGCCAGGGAGGTGTGTGTGCCTTCTCAACCTCTATCTTGACAAAGCACTGAGATGATGAACAGAGCACATCCACCGTCTGCTTAACTCTTCCCGGCCACGGCCTGGCCCTGCAGAAAGGGAATGGCAGAGAACTGACCACTGCCCTGTGCCAGGCTTTATATTTCAAGACAAATGTGAATATACACAGGACAGAGGGGCAGCCAAACCAAATCATGAAATCATTACACAAAAGAGGAGTGACAGGTTTAGATCATGCATGAAGTGAGGAGAAATATATTTTACAAGGGGCAAAAGGATGACATATTTGGGGCTGAGATAAGGTGTCCCATACCCAAGACAAGAGGAATCAATAAAGGATCATGAAACAAAACCAGCAGTGAGAGCGTGCCATGGGCCAGTGCCACAGAAGATCCCTTTACTGTCACTTAGAGTAAGAATAAAGATGAAGAAACAGATTTGGAGAGGTCACTTGCCCAGGACCACAACACACTGGGATAGATCCAGGTGTGCTTGTCTTCAAAGCCCATGAACTTTCCACTAAATGCTATGTATGATGAAGAGCTTAGAATGGTGCCTAGCTCGAAGTAAGACGCCTGAGTCAGCCCTGTGTTCATTAGGAAGACCTGCTGCCTTCCAGGAAGAAACCATGATAACTAAGGAAGGATGGGTATTGCCCTTGACTCGCCAAAAGAAGACTGTAGCTTCACATTTGTCCCACCAAGCCCTCCCTCCTGACCCTTTCTGTCATTACCTCCTTCTCTCTCCAGCCCCTCCCTCTCTCTCTGCCTAACTTAAAGTGAAGGACTATCCTCCCAGGGGTGGAGAACCTGCAGCCTTCTGATTTCAAAACTGTTCATTTTTTAAGCACCAAAGAAGGCAAGAAAAGCTTCATCTTTCTCTGTTGCACCCCTTTTAATAAAAGGATTTTTTTCTGTAAAATTTGGATTCAGTCAAAAGGCCACACTCAAGGATCCAGAAGGCCACATGGGAACCGTCATCCTTCAAGATGGTGCTGCTGCCACCAACCTCGCATCCTTTCGGAGACTTCCATCTGATCCAACCCCAGAGATGGGTGGTGTTTTCTGAGCGCTGCATTTAAGATCACAGAAGCAGGTGGGAAAGTAACAACTGAGCTTATTAGAAGATGACTTTAATTGCTTGAGAAGAAACTAAAAATCTCCTTCAACTCCCCAGAGACATTTCAAAAAGTCTGGAGCAGCTCTGAGCACTACACATTAGCTACACATAAAACATCTCATGTCGAACATACTCTCATTAAGCGATCAAAGCTGGGGGGTGCTTTTGAGGGACGTGAGAGGAGGCAGTGCACTGACACAAATTAAACTCTGTAGTGAGGCCTTTCACACACACCACAGCAGTGGAAAAGGGTTCCACTCCCAGGGCTTCTGAGAGTGAGGAACTACTCCTGTCCTTCAAGACACAGGTCCCCCTGTCTCTGTCCCAGAGAAAACTCAAGGTTACTCTCTGAATCAGTCTCAAAGGAAAAAAAACTCTCAAAAGCCTGCAAAAAAATGTGAGAAAATGAAATCATAAAGTGCAAAATTATATATTGCTGGTTTACAGTCTCTAAATTTTCACACTTCAAGCAGAGAGGCAGGTGTAAAGTGACAATAAGGATCTGTTTCTGAGTCACCTCAGAATCTGTTTCACAGATCCTGAAATCTTCTAAAGAATAGTGCCACATTCACAGCATTTTAAAGAAACAAAATTGTGTGATGTATATGGAGTTGTTTATATTAAACTTGTCAGAACTCCTCCCCCATCCTGACATGGTGCAGGGAATAGGGGTGGGGTGAAGTGGCAGGCAAGGATGATTTGATCACAACCAATTAGCCTGAGATCATGGAACCACGTCAGTTGGGGGTTGGGCTCTTCTGAAGCCACAGATGTATGGGGAGCCAGGAGCCCACCAAGTCAAAGTCAAAGGGAAACTGAGGTTCAGACCAGGAGACCTGTGGATCATAATCAAGCAGCAGTCAGAACTTCAGGGCCCGTGGTGGCTCACGCCTATAACCCTAGGAGGCCAAGCCAGGAGGATCGCTCAACGTCAAGAGTTCAAGACCAGCCTGAGCAAGAGTGAGACCCTGTCTCTACTAAAAATAGAAAGAAATTAATTGACCAACTAAAAAATATATAGGAAAAAATTAGCCAGGCATGGTGATACATGCCTGTAGTCCCAGCTACTTGGGAGGCTGAGGCAGGAGGACTGCTTGAGCCCAGGAGTTTGAGGTTGCTGTGAGCGAGGCTGATGCCACGGCACTCTAGCCCAGGCAACAGAGTGAGACTCTGTCTCAAAAAGAAAAAACAAAAAGAACTCCAGAGAAAAGGTTCAGAGCTAAGAAGACAGGTCAAGAGCAAGAACTGCTTGGGAATGCTAGAGGTGTACTCCTACTCTGTGGGGGTTGGCAGCTCACTTTATGGGCCAGCACATGGATGGCACAAGGGTGTGCCACGCTGCCTTAAAGGGTCAGAAGAAAAGTAGACAAAACAAGAATCAGTAATAAACCCACAAGAGTTATCTGCCTGCCCACTTTACAGGATAATACAGATTGTCAAATAAATAACACTGATTTCCCTTGATGTTTTCCCAACCTTATTTTGATATCTTTGCACAAAGTATAACAGATAGGCCATTAAAAACCTAAATTTTCTAAACACACTGGTAATTATAAGGGAATCCCTGTACTGAAGAGAGCATGTCTCTCTCAAAGTGGCCCTGAGTCCTCTGGTGGACTTCTATGACTTGGGTGCTCATCACAGATTGCTGGAGAGCTCCACCACTTGGCCCTCTCACCTCCAAATTTCTCCCCTTTCTCCCACTCCCTTAAGTTATTTCCCTCCTCTTCCTCCTCCTCTTCTTCATCTTTCTTCCTTCCTCCTCCTCCTCTTCATCTTTTTATATTTTTTCTTCTATAAAGTTTATTATGTGAGTGACATAAGTGATCCGGCTTCATTTTTTTTTATTTTTTTTTATTTTTTATTGTGGGAAAACTACAAAGCATTTACAGTACAATGCTTACAGTCACAATTTGTAGTGAGCTGATTTCCCAAAATACATTACCACTCAAGTTGACTTATCTTGTTACATTCAAAAACCTACTCTGTCAAAGTACTCAGTTGGGGACCAGCTTCATTTTTGACAAATGTTTTGCCAGTGGTCTCAACACATCTTACTGAATTAGCTACTTCTTCTCCACCAACTTAAAAAGCATTTTTTATTACATATAAAGATCTTATATATATGTCGGTTCATTTCTGGACTTTTTATTCATCTGTGTCTATACCGACATTTGTGAACACTGTTTTAATCATTGTAGCTGTATAATACAGTCTTTCCAAGAGTGAAATTGCCATTACTATTTTTCGTTTCTTAAAAATAACTGGGTTTTTTTTTTAACTATTTTTACTTTCACAAGATATTTACTTAGAAATGAATATTGCCTTTTTAAATCAATTTGTCTGGTAATGTAACAATTTCTAATACTGAACCATCCTTGCATTTCTGGCATAGACTTGACTTGGTCATGATACTGCTGGAGTCCATTTGGTAATGATTTTAGAATTTTTGTATCTATATTCAGAAATGAGATTGGCCACTAGTTCTTTCCCTACTTAGCATAATTTCTGAGAAAAATCATAACCAAGATTTGTAAAGTTGAACTTTTAATTTCTAAGCTCTTCAAGGCTGTACAGTCCTAATGAGGAAAGATAAGCCAAAAAAGCCAACAAGGCTCGGCAACCTGCCAAATAGCTGGTCAACAACAGTGTGACAACTTAATCATCACAGGATACAGTTATAAATGTAGGAGACTTTACTATCTTTCCCCAATTCCTTTGCTTTTTTAGTTTATTTCTTGTCCCTGGCTCTCTCAGGAAAGAAAGGATGAAAACTGTGCAGATTTTGAAGAAAGCAGTCATGGGAGGCAAGAACCATCCTCCCAGAGGACTCTGCCCAGTGAAAATACGAGGCTTGTCAGATGTCCACCCTGCAAAGCCGCACATGACAAAGAGACCAAGATGGTGGGGACAAACCAGCATGGATGAGAGAGGTCTGCTTGAGTACAAGAAAATCCCTGGATACAGGGGTACTAAAAAGAGCAAGAATAAAGGATTTTGAAGAATTTCCTTAGACCAAGCCCTTAAGATCCCAGAAACATTAGAGAAGCATGAGATTGAAAGTTGTGTCCTTTGAAACTTCAGGTGATATTTTCATAGCATCACTTTAGTCAACCAATTCCCCCTTTTCATTTCTGCACCTATGACCATGATGGGGTACTCATATACTATTCAATTTGTGGAAGATTTGAAGTATTTATATTCCTCCTGGCACAGAGCTGTACTTTCCTCATTGTCAAAGGATGCTCCTAAATGTACTCAGCAAACCCTGTAAGACAATAGACCTGCTATTCTTGAGGGGACAGGAGGAGCATGTCCTCACTACCTCTGATTAAAGCCAACACAGCATAATAACCCAAGAAGCAGGCAGGGGTTTGCCAGATTTATTCCAAGTAAACACCTTAATGACCTCCCCACATGGCAGGGGGCTGCTCATAATAGGTACATACATATGTAAAACAGCAAAAGAGAAGGTGCCAGGATTTTTCTGCCACCTGTACTTTCCTCTCCTGACTCCACCACCTAAGGAGAGAGGGATGATGAGCTGTTGGAAACGCAAAAGGTGCAGCAACCTTGAAAAGCTGAAAGCTGAGGGAGCAGAGATCTAGAGAGCAAGAAGCCAGAACACCAGAGGTTGGTCTGAAAGCCTTTTCAGTCCACATTCCCTATTAGGCGATTTTTGTCCTCTTTTGATATTGCTTAGGACTACAAATTTACAGAATTATAAAGCTAGTGCTCCTTATAACCATATACTCATTTTTCCCAGAACTTTACTCACATCCCTGGACAAGTTCATCAACAGCACCCTACAGAGCATTTCATGAAAATAAACTAAGCATTCAAACAGAGTGTTAACACTCCTCATCTCACTGTGACTTCCAGGACCATATGGGGAAAAGTACTTTCATTTGCAAGTTATTGCTCAACAATGCAACTGAAAAAAATCTCTGCTTCTCAGCTCCTGTCCTCAGATTATGCAGACACAAAAAGCAGAAATCAAAACCCTCACTTGGAATGCATCTGGAAACCCATCAGTAGGAAAACATCCTTGAAATTTCTGCCTCCCCTGATACGGTCAACTTCTCTTTCTATCCAACCCCTCACAGAAATTTTGCTTTAAAGATCAAGAGAAAAATATGGATCTCAAGCATTTTGGCAAACTAGGCTTTCCAAACTATTTGATCAGGAGCTATTTGCCACACTCCACTAATACTGAGAATAACTACAAGAAAATTACCTCATATGTAACTGGAATCGTATAGTTCATATGTGATTCACATACATGATTCCTTTTGGGCCTCAGGGCCCATGAACGTGGGTCTGCTACACTCTTTTATAGATGATAAAACTGAGACCCACAGCAGATTAGAGACTTGTTCAAAATTATGATTGGAGCCAATGACTGGAACCTAAGCCTTCTAACTGCAGTATAGCACTCTTTCGCCTCCTTGTGTCTTCAGGTCTTTCAAACTTATTATGACAATTGGTCAACTTACCATTATGTGGACACACAGATGTGCACATATGCACATGTGTACACCAGGATCTATAGTGATGTCCCCTCTTTCATCCCTAATTTGTCTTCTTGCTTATTTTCTTGATCAGTCTGCGAGGGGTATATTTCTTATGGCAGGTTGCAATCAAGAGTGTTCAAAATCCACAGCTCATTTTTTCCTCTGAGTGACTAAAGAAATTTTGGAATAAAGAGAATTACCGAGAAATTGAATTTGTGTCACATTTTTAATCTGGGGGATGAAGGGTGTTGTTGTGAACTCATCAGACAAAAGAATTCAGGCTATTTTTCCCTCCTTCCTCAAGAGGGAGCCAGCTGGGCTCTGCATCGTGTGGGATGATTTCTGTTACCTTCAGGCCCTCAGGGAAGTGTTCACAGGACAATGTTTTAGCAGAGACTGAGCAAGAGGAGGACAGGCTGGACATTGATAGAACAAGAGGAAGAAGGACTTGTCCTTTCTGTAAGGGTTGGACTCCCAGGGTTTGGGAAGTCATGTGAGTGCTTTGGGAAATAAAGGGTAAGGAGGAGAAAGTGGTGGGTTACATGGCATCACCATGGCCAAGCCAGCAGTCAGTGGGGAGGGATCATCTGAGCATCACACAGACAAGTACAGAGGCAATCCTGACAGACATGAAGGACCAGGTCCCAACCAGAACATCTATGAACAGATAGAGAAATACTGACAATGATGGCCACCATGGATTTAAGGCCAGGTTCTCCCTCCATTGCCCAAGAAACACATAAGTGCTGAGGTCCTTGCAGTATTCAGTATAGAAAAGAGAGAGCCCCAATAAAAAAGAATATTAGAATACTTCTTAACTATAGCTAGTAAGGCTTAGAACAAAGTTTGATTTCATTTACAAAATAAAAATAAAACATGAAATTCTTTGGACCTTGTTTTAGTCTGTTTTCTGCTATTATAACAGAATACCAAAGACTGGGTAATTTACAATGAACAGAAGTTCATTTGGCTCATGGTTCTAGAGGCTGTGAAGTCCAAGAGCATGGCACCAGCCTCTGGCAAGCACCTCGATGCTGAGTCATAAGATGGTGGGCAAATGAGCACACAAGAAAGGAAATGGGTGCCACACTTCATCCTTTCATTAAGAGCCCACTCCTGTGATAACTAACCCATTCCCAAGATAATGCCATCAATCCATCCCTGAGGGAAGAATCCTCATGACCTAAACACCTTCTGAAGGTTTCACCTTTTAACACCATTACAATGGCAATTAAATTTCAACATGAGTTTTAGAAGGGACATTCAAACTATAGCATACCTCTAGGTCATAGAATATTGTGCAGTTCCTCTATGCCCTTTGTGGTACCATGGTAATGTAGCTGACTTATGATCCTACTCACAACTCCTTCTGAAAGGATTCCTTCAGGACAGAGTGGTGGGGAGACCAAATGCCAAGCCTGATAATGTGTGAGAGCATATCCAAGGCATGGGGACTGGTGGGCTGGGAGGCTAAAAGTTACCATCTTCAATGGCAAGCTGGAAGTGAGCTTTTATTTTCTCCTCTCTGCCTCCTCCACTAAATCTCTGCCTGTCACATTAAGCATGGATATCCTTGGACATCCTCTGTTTATGCTAAAATTCCAAGTCTACAATAAACTGAAGGGGATTCTCAGAAAACTGGAAGCAAGGAAGGGAGACTGCAAACACTCCAATTATTAAGCCAGAACTGCCAGCTGGAAACATACAAAATGACATTGAAAAGCCCCAGGTTAAGTCAAGGTCTTAAATACAACTCCAGGCTTGCCTCACTCATCTCGGGCTCCTACTGAAAGCTGCCAGAGTGGTCTCAGAAAAGCTATAGCTTCATGGGAAATGCCCCAGTTTCCATAACATCCTAAAACTAAATTACAACCACAAGGCTGATAAACTTTCCAAACACTTGAAAGCTTCCGATGGTTGGGCAGCTCAAAACATAAGATAAAATAATGAAGAGGCACATTGTTCTCTGGCAGTCTCTTGGTTGTCCCGGCTGATAACACACGTCCAGACCCTGGACCCACACTTCACAGATAACCTTATTAGATGCAGAATTGGAACAATTAGGGTAGACATATGTCCCAATATGGTTGAGAAACAGAACTCATGGAAAATTTTACCTTTGATAACTTGAGGAATGGAATGGGAACCATGGTTAATAATTATCGGGTTTTCTCCTAGAACTCTCTGGTCACTGGAAAACTACTTCTTCATACAAGAGTGCTGAAAGAACTTGTGAATCACAGAACCCCACCCCAACCCACTAGTCCAGTTTTATATACATATATATTTATTTAATTATCACTGCAACTCTATGAAGGAGGTACTGTAATTATCTCCTTTATATAAATGAAAAAGTGAGCCAGAGAAAAATAAGGTAACATATCCAAGGAGTAGTGGCAGAGCCAGGATTTAAACCCAGGCAGTCTGGCTCCAGACTCCAGGTATTTAACCACTATAGGACACTACAGCTCTCATTTGTAAATATAGAGAGAGCAGGAAAAAAGGCAACCTACTAATCTTTTCTACTGACAAACAGGGAGTTTGGCTAGATAATTAAGGAAGAAGTAAATAACAAAGGATCTATGAAAAATTGATGCATTACAGAGTTTGAGAAGCTGAATTTGGATAATTCAGAGAAGGAGTACATCTGTGATAATAATCTAATGATGGAAGTAGAAAACAATTTTAGATAACTATTTGTCATTCCCAATATAGTACAAGAAGGTGTAGTTACCCTGAAATAGGAGAGTGAAGTAATAGGGATAAATTAAGCTAAAATTTTAAAATTGCATAAAAAGAAAGGTGCTAGATGAGATAAGAAAGACTTACAAGAAAATAAAAAGTACAATGGCACAATGGCTGAATTGAATTCAAATTAGAAGCATTAAAGCACAGAATTAACCTTGAAAAAAATTAAGGCAATGTGATGGTTAATTTTATGACTCAACTGGACTGGGCCACAATGTGCCCAGACATTGGGCCAAGCATTATTCTGGGTTTCTCTGTGAGAGTGTTTCTGGATGAGATTAGCATTTGAATGGGGAGACTGAATAAAGCAAGTTGCCCTCCGGAATATGGAAGGGCCTCATCCAATCAACTGAGGGCCTGAATAGAACAAAAAGGCTGATGCTCCTGCCTGACTGGCTTAAGTTGGGACATCAGTTCTTTTCTGCCTTCAGAGTTGAACTGAAACATCAGCTCCTTCTGGGTCTTGAGCCTGCCAGCGTTCAGACCAGAATTATGACATCAGCTCTCCATGGTCATCAGATTGCCAACTGCAGATCTTGGGACGTCATAATTCAGCCCCCATAATTTCATGATCCAATTCCTTATAATAAATTCCTTTCTATGTATTCATACATCCTAGTAGTTCTGTATCTCTGGAAAACCCTAACTTCTACAATACTGTAGAAGACCAATTTAAGAGCTCTTCAGAATACAGGGGAAAAAAACCCCACTGAAAGAGTACTTCAATATAACAGCAAATCCTGAAGAAAAAGCAGAACCAGGCCAGGTGTAGTGGCTCATGTCTGTAATCCTAGCACTTTGGGAGGCCAAGGCAGGAGGATTGCTTGAGGCCAGGAGTTCAAGACTAGCCTGAGCAAGAGCACAATCCCATCTCTACTAAAAATAGAAAATCAGCCAGGCATTATGGCACATGCCTGTAGTCCCAGCTGGGAGACTGAGGCAGGAGGATCGCTTGAACTCAGGAGTTCAAGGTTGCTGTGAGCTATGATGATGCCACTATACTCTAACCTGGGTGACAAAGGAAGACCCTGTCTCAAAAAAAAAAAAAAAGAAAAAAAGAAAAAGAAAAGAAAAGGCAGAACCAATAAAACAGGAATAATAATTAAAGATATAATAGAAGAAAACTTTCCTGGGTTAATCTGCAAATGCTACGATTATCTATCAGGAAAACTAAAAATAGAGCCAATAAGAATTCAGAAAGAAAAGTAATAAAATATATTATAAAAAATAATAACAAGACAATATCATGGAAGGTCTTCAAATAGCAATAATAAATATAAAATATCTAGAAATAAACATAATGAGAACCATATCAAAAAATTAGTAAGGATTAGAATAAGTAGAGCACACTAATTCCTGAACTGTAACACTCAATATTGTAAAGATGTAAATTATCCCCAAAATAAACTATAAAGTTAATACAATTGCAATGGGATTTTTTGGAAGTGTGTCAAATATACACTAAATCTTACCTGGAAGAATAAATGTACACCTTATCTAAATTGTTTCTGGGAAAAAGAATAGTAATGAAAGAAAACTTATCCAACTAGATATTAATATGTACATGATAAAGCTACAGTAAATAGAAAAATTTGATAATAATTGGGAATTTGTTCATAAAACAGTATAATTTATGCAGTCATTAAAAATGATGTTTCAGATTAATGACATGAATTTTTTTTCTACATAAATAGATCATTTTCCCTCTCTTCTCTTTGTTACATCCCCTTTTCCTTGAAATAGGGAATACCATTATCAAGACTGTTTATTCTGTCAGTGTTACTAGAGTAATTAAGAAATGGTTGAGAGCACTGTATTGAAATGCACATGTACTGATACAGAAAGATATACTGTTTGTGCAAAGAGCAAGTCCTAATGCAGAGAGCAAGTTATAATGCAGAATGATCCCACTTTTGTTTTGTTTGCTTTGAGAAACACACACATAAACAATAAAAAGATAAAAAATACTGCAGTGCGCCGAGCGCGGTGGCTCACACCTGTAATCCTAGCACTCTGGGAGGCCAAGGCAGGCAGATCGCTCAAGGTCAGGAGTTCGAAACCAGCCTGAGCAAGAGTGAGACCCTGTCTCTACTAAAAATGGAAACAAATTAATTGGCCAACTAAATATATATATATACAAAAAATTAGCCGGGCATGGTGGCGCATGCCTGTAGTCCCAGCTACTCGGGAGGCTGAGGCAGAAGGATCGCTTGAGCCCAGGAGTTTGAGGTTGCTGTGAGCTAGGCTGACACCACAGCACTCTAGCCTGGGCAACAGAG
>CAUYRT010053624.1:0-56641 GCA_963574885.1 Lepilemur ruficaudatus
CACAATGCAAATTAGGTGAAAAAAGGACTGACCAATCAGGAAGCATTTGAGGAGTTACAGCTTGCAGTTCTCAATTAGGTCCGGTATGTAAATGAGGCATCCAAAAGCATCCAATCAGAGGGATAGCAAATGCAAAGCCACGTCATTGGCTGTAAAGCGAAACTTATCATTCCTGGGAAACAGAAACTTAACTTCAACTATGAGGGGGAGGGTAAGGCTCAGGCATACGAAATCAAGGCTATGGCCGAGCCTCTTGGCTCCGGACAATTCCTAATTTATTTCCATTAAAGAATTCTATGATAGACATCCTTGTAGTTTTCCCCTTCCATTCATTTAAGACACTCTCAAATGGAGCCACCAAGTGTCCTCCAAGTCTTGTAGGGAATAGTTGCCACCTCATTCAGAGACAGGATCAAATCCAGTTCTTAGTGCTGAGGGGGCAGGGTCTGACTGAATGAAAAAGTGAACCAAAAGGATGAAGCTGTGGGCAAACGAGAGCCTCCAGGACATTTTACTTTTTCCTGGGCATCTTCCCCTTCTGTTATTTCTGCATTAATGTTGGTGGCAATCTACACAACTCTTTCCCAAGGAAAGTTGTGGATTTTGTCAGCCACAATTATGGGGATGGAAGTTGTACTTACCTTAAAGGGCTGTGTGTGTGTATGTCTGTGTGTATTTGAAATTTGGAAGTAAGCCAGAGGATCCTTGCGTATTCTCTCAGTGCCATGTGAAAGCACTCACTAACAAGCCCATGTAAGGGTTGCCTTTTTGGGATAGGGGTGGCAAGCTTTTTATGTAAAAGGCCAGGTCATAAATATAGGCTTTGTTGGCTATATGGTCTCTGTCACAACTACTCAACTCTGCTATTGTAGTGCAAAAGCAGCCACAGATAATACATACAGGAACAAGTGTGGCTATATTCCAGTAAAACTTTATTTACAAAAACTTGAGGCAGACCAGATTTGGCCCACAGGCCATAGTTTGCTGACCCCTGATTTAGAGGAGTGTAACTTTGCCTTACTATTTACTATTAACTGACAAGTTTCAATAAATTGTTTTTGTCTGGCAGATACGCAAAGATTTATGTGCCGTAGAAAAACAACAGCAATGGTTATGCTTTTAGTGCTTTATAGGATATTTACCATTTTAAAATGTAACAGCAATCTTTGTCTAGCTTTGTTATTCTGCTGGCTCTTTCAATAAGTTAAACAAAATTTTGTCATGTCCTGTTTATTTATAGGAGAATTATGTTTTAAACTTTTTGAAAAATTGTACTTTAATGGGCTGTACTGCATAGGCAAGATGATCCTAAAAAAGGACTTTGTAAGGAGCATAAACTCAGAAGGTCAGCTCAGCCTTGCCCCTACTACTTTCTGTAAACAGATCTGTCTGGTTTTCTGCTTTCCTCTCCCTTGCTTTGACCAGATAACTTACTGTTCCTATAGCATCTCTGTCCTCAAGAAGCTCCCTTCTCCAAGGACAGGACATCCTCATCAATTAGAGGGATATTCTTGTTTCTAAACATTTGCGACAGTTCTGCTAAGTACATGCTGTGGTCAGTGGAATAGTTCCATTAGCAACTCACTTAGGAAGTGTAACACATTTAGCTAGAAAATAAAAAAAAAAAAAAGAAAAAGAGTCTGAACACTTTTTTTTTTTCTGTTATGACTTCATCCTGAAAACAAAACGAAGCTTGTTAATCATCTCCGGGTTTAGCAGAGAGCTAAATGGGTACTCATGGGTCACACTGCTGTACACATTGCCTCAGTGATTCACTCTCCCCATCAGTCACTAAGCATCTGTGCTCAGCAGCCTCTTGCCCAGAACTTGGCCATTTTCTTCCTTTCTCTTTTTAAAAAGCTACTGTGTGGTTACTGTATACAAGGTATGATTCTCTTCTTTTGTCTGGATCATCTCATTTCATCCCCCTAGCCACCCTCTGAGGCGAGTTAGTGCAGTACCACAGTTTAGAGAGGAGGAATCTGAGAGCTTGAAGGTGAACCACTTGCCTAAGGTAACACTGCTAATAAACTGCTGGGTTAAAATAGATTTTAACCCAGTTCAGTTTTGCCCATCTCCCAAACTCAAGCTCACCCCTGCACCATACTGCCTGCCCAATCCACCTCACTGGATCTAATGTCTAGGCCTATCTGAAGATCAGATCTGTCTTCATTCCTGGGCCTGTGATTGTGGAAGGTAGGATAATATTAATATTTTAACACTAACACTAACACCAATACTAATACTCAATACTAATTGAGTGCCCAATCTTCACAGTAACTTTATAAAGTAGGCAGTATTTGTTAGTTTCATTTATGCATAAATGAGATAGGTAGGAGTTAACAAACTTGTCTAATATTTTACAGGCAGGTTGCGACTGGTAGAGCAGGAATTTGTACTCAGGAATACTGATTCTGAGCCCAGGCTTATTGATACTGCTTATCACTCCCTCCACCATCCCCATTAATATATACATTTGAAAGCTTAGAATTAGGTGATACTGTCCACCCAACCCGGTTTGCAATAGAGTCTGTATCAGCTCTGGGCACTGGGGAGTCTCTGAGGGCCAGTTCTCTTCTTGTCTGCTTCTGTGATGATTTCATGAAAATTTTGACCTCTGTTGCCTTCTCCTCTCCCCACCTGCTGTGGTCTGCCTGTCTCTCCTATGAGTTAACCTTAGGACTGGGCTCAGCCTGGAATCTCCATGCTCTTCTCTGATCTTCAAACTGGCATCCTCTGATAAACCATGATCAAATCACAGTGGGATGTGCTGTGCCCATTGGGTCCTGGGTCTGTCCATGCAGGATTAGGCCCCTTGAGACATTGGCTTCTCTGGGCATCCAGCTGTGCCTCATTTACCCTCTCTACCTACCCCAGCGTGTATCATACATCTTATGATACCAATTATATGTCATAGGTGTTCCTATCATGTATGGTCATCCCAGAGTGATGGAGCCACCTTGTTGTTGAACAGGCTTATGAAACCAAATGCCACATTTGCATTCAGTCCTTTCTTTTCCCTCAGTACACCAGCGTTGGGGGAAAAAGCCACACCAACAAGCTGATTTAAAATAGCATGCTGATTATACAGCTGATTATACATGTTTAGGCCCTTTTTCTTTCACATTCCCCCTCCCTCCCCACCATCACACAGCCTCCCCCTCCCCCCTGCCCATCAACCCCTCTGGAGGCCGTGGATAGTGGTCTCTTCTTTCTTCTCCTACCTAGACAGCCAAGGATATGCCTTTGTTCCCTTATCTTGCCTTGTTCAGGAATGTTATCTGTGTGGCGGCCTAATTTGTTTCATCACCTCTTTCACCTCCCCAGGACCTTCACTCCACTGCTTTCTTACCAAGGTCAGCTCTACTCCCCTCTCTCAGGAATTTGCTGCTTATCTATATAGCAGGATTGCATTTTATTTCACAACACCACAGGGCAACAAATGTCACATTTGTTTAGTTATTTCAAGCAAGTTTAATATGAAATAGCAGAAAATTCAATCTCTGTCCTTACCTGAGCATCTTCTACTACCAACCCAACCCCACAGGGTCTTACAAAGGCCCACAATGTCCTTACAGCACAGCATTTTTAGGGAAGGGTCTACTTGTCCCTGGCCAGACAGGTTACGAATGACAGGCTTATTGTCCTGTTTCTGATATTCACTTGAAGATAAAATCCTGGCCAGGCATGGTGGCTCACACCTGTAATCCTAGCATACTGGGAGGCCGAGGCAGGAAGATCACTTGAGCTCAGGAGTTTGAGACTAGCCTGAGTAAGAGCAAGACCCCGTCTCCACTAAAAACAGCAAAAATTAGCCAGGCATGGTGGTGCGTGACTGTAGTCCCAGCTACTTGGGAGGCTGAGGCAGGAGGAGCACTTGAGCCCAGGAGTTTAAAGTTGCACTGAGCTGTGATGACGCCACTGCACTCTAACTAGGGACTGCACTCTAACTCTGTCTCCAGAAAAAAACAAAAAAAACAAAAAAATAAAAACTAAAAACAGTAAAATCCTGAGGCTTCTATGCCAACTTTGGGCATGGTACTGTGGGTCCCAGGGATAAATCACTAACTGCTCAGTTACCACTGACAACCACCAGGCATAGACCAGCCTCTGTCTATGGGAAGCCTGAAGGACTTTATCCTTGTTGTCTTGTTGGTCTTGTTGAATAAATATTTACCTTCCCTGTCTTAGTAAGTTCAGGCTGTTATATCCCAATACAGGGTGGATTAAACAACAAATATTTATTTCTAACAGTTCTGGAGTCTGGAAAGTCCAAGATTAAGCTCTCAGCAGATGAGGTGTCTGGTGAGGGCCCTCTTTCCGGTTTGCAGATTGCTGTTTTCTCATCTTCTCATATTCTCATACGGTGGAGAACAGAGAGAGGGAAAGCAAACTCTCTCATGTCTTTTTATAAGGACACTAATCCCATTCATAATGGTTCCACCTCGTGACCTAATTATCTCCCAAAGACTCCACCACCTGATATCATCACATTGCAGGGTAGGATTTTAACACTTGATTTTGAGGGTATGCAAACACTCGGTCCATAGCATCTCCTCAGTTCAAGTTGCTTGTAAAAATCCAAGAAGCTTTCACTTCTTTTCCTTGTCCAGTATAATCCAGCATAACATCCCTCAGAAAGACAAGGCTTTTGGGAAAAAAAATAGCTTGGAAGGACTTTATCATTCCTGCCTGGCAAGTTTGCTTTTGCCTCTGGCCCACAAAGGCACACCTAAGGCAACACCACATAAAGACATGGCTACTGTTCTGAGGTTGGGAAGAGAGACCTAATCTGGAGTAAGGGGGGAAAAGCACACATTTATATCTGAA
This sequence comes from Lepilemur ruficaudatus, assembly GCA_963574885.1. Classification (NCBI taxonomy): domain Eukaryota; kingdom Metazoa; phylum Chordata; class Mammalia; order Primates; family Lepilemuridae; genus Lepilemur; species Lepilemur ruficaudatus. The sequence goes on from CAUYRT010053624.1 coordinate 4,831, forward strand.
TACTCTGGTTTCTGCCACTATTAGCTGCATGACGTTGGACAATTCTTATTTCCTCAATCTGTAAACTGGGGATCATAAAAGCATCTGCTTCTGACTTCCTAGGTTTATTCTGAAGATTAAATGAATTAATAGTGCTAAAACTGCTTGGATCAGTGCTAGGCAAGTATTAGCCACTGTTGTTGTTAGCCAATTGTGCTGCTTGTGGCATTTTCTCTGCGCTGTTCGTTTCTATATGATGCAGTCGCATCTTCCGTGGAGCTTCCAAAGTAAGCGCTTAGGGAGAATATCTTGTGTACCCAAAATTACCTCCAAATTCCTTTGAAAAAAAGCCGTCATATTTCTTGGTAAGTCCAACCAAGCCAGTTTTCCTGCCAGCATTAAATTCATTTGTGTTGTCTTGAGTTGAGCTTCAGATGAAAGTGTTTTTTGCAGATTTATATCTCCTCTCTCACAGTCAATCTGGAGCAGGCATTCATTTAGTGAAAAACTGCAGAATCATCCACTCTGCTTAATTTTTTTTTTATTTTCTCTCCCTCTGTTGAGTACATATAGTTAAATTCATATAAGTTAAAAGTAAATAAACTTTAGCTCAAAGGTTGCTTAAAGTCCATCCCATCGTAAGCATAGCCGAATAAGAAATGGAAATCCCTTTCTATTTCAGGGAACTTTCATGATACCATTGGTCAGATGGTGCAGAGAACAAAAAGTTCAAAGACTTCCCCCACACCCCTACCTTTGCTAGCTCATAATGCTCACAAAGCCAGAGCATCTTGCTCCTTTCTTAGCAAATGATGATAACTGACTGAGTTCACTGAAGTCTCTTCTCTTCCTTGTCAAAATCCTTGGTGGGTACTATGAGTGCTTAGCATTGAGGTGTGTGTATTAGGAATCTATGGGGTATGTTCTTCATGCCTGCTGATGGCTATTCAGGGATTATTGAACTGTATGTGTCACCTACTACATGGAGGTACATGGTCCAGTGTATTGTTTTTTTGTTTTTATTTTTCCCATGTTCAAGTGTATGTGGCTAATGTTGCCTGCATCAGATTTTCTTCCCAAGTTTTCTTTTTCTCCTGCCTCTGTCACTAATCAACTGGGTGCTCTCAGTTGAATCCCTTGCCCTCTCTGAGGCTTAATTTTCTCATCTGTAAGATGAGGGGGTTGTATGTAATGACTTCTCAGCTCTTCCATCCCATATTCTGCGATTGATTCCACTTAATCAGTGTGAACTCTAACTTGCAACTTTTTCATTACAGGAATGGCTTTGGGAGAATGAAGCAGACAATGTGACTGTTTCTTAGGAAAGTCTCCTGGTGGAGTCAGTGTGCAAATTTTAGTTTCATTTGGGGGACTACTCCTGCTACAGTCTTGATGTATGTTATGGTGGGATTGAATCTACCGTCTCAGCTGCAAGGGTCATTCCATCCTCCTTGCCACAGTGACTGGTTCAAGTATAGGCATGCAACCCAAAAGGGTCCAATGAGAGTCACTCCTGAGACTTTTGATGGAACTGTTGAAAAAGAAGCACCATCTTTTATCAAGCATTGGTAAGCTGGTAAGCACAGTGTTGGTGATGACCATCTGTGACACAACATGGAGAGAGTGTCCAGGAAATGATGCTGATAGACATACACGTGGATACAGAGACAGACAGACAGAAAGAACCACACAGAAATAGGGAGATAGTATTCTGATCCCAGGCTTTCCTTCTGGGCTTTGTAAGAGTCACTAAATATCCCTTTTACTTAAACTATTTTGAGTTAGGATTCTGTTATCTGCAACTGAATAATGCTTGACTAACATAAGATGATGCTTCCATGGTAATGCTGAGCAGAAGAATTTACTTGCCTCCAGATGGCAGGAATAGAGGCTTGGAAGTAAGAAAAAGAGATATAATCTCAGACAGCAGAGGGTAGCATGGAAGAGGGTAGCTTGGTACAATGAGCCAAGCACTGTGCTATACATTTCATATTTTTTTACATTTAATTCCATAACCCTATGAGAAAATTGCTATTTTTATTATGTCCATTTTTCAGAGGAGGAGACTAGAGAACAAACAAAGTAAGGACTTATCTGAGGTCACACAATAGATAGTAGAGCTAAGGTTTATTACCAGACCCTTGGTCTCCTGTGCTTGAGCTCTTGAATGTTGAACTATAGTTCTATGGTGAGTTTCCCCCTTAATTTCCTTCCCAGCTTACCACATACTTGTAGTGGAGTTGTGATGTGAATCAAGGTCTCCTGGACTCCAGTGTCTGCTTAAGGGAGCTGGAGGAGAAGAATACATGGCAGAGATCTCTAAGTGGACAAGTGATGTGGTTAAAATGGAAGCATGGAAGATAATTACCCTCCATGCCCCACCTGACACAAACCAAGAAGGAAAAGGTTGTCCTAAGAAAACAAATTTTTAAATAGACACAATTTTTTGTAACTTTAACAGAATTGTGATATACACATGCAGTTTCAAACTGTCAAATAATTTAGCAATAAATTTTGAAATAAGAATATTACATATAACTACATCAACATTTTATGAAGCACATTGCAATTTATTAGGTATCAGTGCGATCTGTTTCAGCATGTCAGTTTGTGAGAGTCAAATATATCATTTTAATATTTCCTTTCGCATGCAATATACATGAAGTCACAGGATGTTGAGGCTGCCTCCAAGAAATTCTATTTTTTCTCTCTTTTCCTTTTATTTTCCTTTTTCTCTTCTTAGTTTTATCTACTGTGCATGTATCTTTATATGCTCCCTTCCATTTGACTGTAAAGGAAAGCTCCATGAAGGGAGAGCTGTGTACTGTACATCAGCTCTCGTGTCTTCATGGTGCTTGCCACATAGTAGGTGCTCAATAAAGTCTGTTAAGTGAATATGTTATAAAATAATTCAATTTATTTCATTATAAATAATAAAGCACAAAATAAGTAATTTAAAAACTAACCTTATTAATTGGTGTTAATATACATTCTGATAATTAATCGCAAATTAAACACACCTGTGTAATGACCATTTAGATCAAGAAATAAACCATTACTACCTTCCCAGCAGCCATGCCTTTTATTTCCTCTGGGTAACTACTATTTTGGCATCTACTTCATTAATCATTCTTGCTTGTTTTTGAACCTAATATAAATGGAACCATACAATATATATTCTTCCATATCTAGCTTTTTTAAAAGTCAACATCATTTTTTGAAACTTACCTATATAGTTTATTGTAGCATTAATTTATTCCTTTTCATTGCTGTATAGAATTCTGTTATAATGATATACCACAATTTACACATTCATTCTTCTATTGAGGGATGTTTAAGTTGTTTAAAGTTTTTTTTTTCCTATCATGAATAATACCACTATGAAAATATTTGTACATATTTATTGGTGCACATGTGCATAAATTTCTGTTGAGTTTATATCTAAGAATAGAATTGTTGGGTCACTTGGCATACATATTTTCAACTTAGGTAGATATTGCCAGTTTTTGAAGTAGTTACACCAGTTTATATTGTCAGTGTCCTACAGAGGAAGGCCACCAGGAAGACACCTGTAGTGGAACAAAATTAGGTTCATTGATTCATTGCAACAAGGGAGAATGTACACATGGGGATTGCGAGGCATCTCAGGAAAAGGATGTTAGAAAGAATCGTGTGATTTGGGTTTCTGTTAGGTGATTTGGGGAGGATTCAAAGAAACTGGGCTTTGCTCTTGATTGGATACTGTCAAGAAGTTAGATTAATTCTATAATTGGATTTCTTAATCATTTTTATCCAGAAAGCAGAAAAATGGAGTGAGGCTAAACTGAAATTTGTAAAGAATCTGCATTCACTCACATAAACCAATGTATTAGTTTCCTATGGCTGCTGTAACAGAGTACCACTCAGCAGCTTAAAATGACAGAAACTTATTTTCTCACAATTCTGGAGGCTAAAAGTCTGAAATTAAGGTGTTGGCATGTTTGGTTCCTTTTTGGAGTCTCTGAAGGATAATCTAGCCCATGCCTCTCTCCTAGCTTCTGGTGATGGCTGGCAATACTTGGCGCTCCTTGGCTTGTAGATGCATCAATTCCATCTCTTCCTCTTCTTTCATTTGGTGTTTTCCCTGTGTCTGTATCTGTGTCTCTAGTCAATTTCTTGTAAGGACACCAGTAATATTGGGTTAGGGTTCGCACTAATGACCTCCTCTTAACTTGATTACATCTGTAAAGACCCTATTTCTAAATAAGGTCACATTATCTTACTGGTAATTAAGTTTTTGACATATGTCTTAGAAGGATACCTTGACACATAACAGCCAAGATATTGGGTGTTTGGTCATTTTTGTAGCTCGAACAGTGTTCCTAATTTTATCTGTGTTCAGACGTGATTATGAAGTGGTCTTGTCTGGTGCAACAGGAAAATATTTTCAACAGGGGAATACTATTGCCTACCTTCCCATTGTCAGGGGTGGTTTTTCTCTTTCTCAACAGTCTCCATATGCATTAAATAACATTCCCAAGATCACTCAAGAGGCAGAGCCAGGTCTTGAATGCTTGCTTAACTGCTACACCATCCTGCCTGTCTTTACTATGTCTGACAGCTCTACAGCAGGAGTGAGGAAACAGGCGCCTGTTCTGGTTACTCTAGCTGTGCATGGAAGCACCCCAGACTACATGGTGTAAAAACACCACAGGTTTATTACGCACATAAATCTTGTGGAGCAAAAATCTAGAATAGGCTCAGCAGGGATGGTTCACTGCTCTGTGATGTCTGGGGCCTTATCAGGGAAGGTTTGAAAACTGGAGATGATTTGGCATGAAGTCTCATGAAGTTTAGTAATGTGATTCCACATCTGAGAAAAGAAACTCATCTTGCTGTGCTGGAAAAGTCAGCTTTCAGAGCTGCTAAGACTGAGGGGTCAGCCCTTGGGGACTAGTAAATTCATCAAAGGAGTGAATTTCACTTTGTGAGGCTTTTTGACCTATGGAGTATCAGCCTGTTTCTTGGTGGTTGACCTGCATCTGCACTGGGGAACCTGTGGCCATCTTTCTAGAAGTTTCCTGTGCATGGAACATCTGATATCTAGCTGTATTTCTTCTAGACTCCCTTGCTTGTGAGCTGATGCTCATTTAAGAATTTTAGGTCTTTCAAGTTTAGGTATCATCAGGCATGTAACACTTATTATAAATTTGCCTTTTATAGCTAGGGAGGCTATAAATGTTAGGTCAACTACTTTCCTCAACCCAATGCCCCCATGTAATATTTTTAATTTGTCCCTTGACAACTTTATGTTCAGATTTCTAATTTCCTTATCAGATGCAAGGGCACAGTAGAAACATCATCTGTTAGGGACAGTCTAAGCTGGAAACTGTGATTAAGCTGTCATTTGTAATTAGCTTTGTCCATGGGAATTGTGGTTCCTTATTCTGTTATCCTGAAATTAGCTCCATCCTGGGGCTTTCCTCACACTTCACAGCTAGGAATTCTAGGAATTTTTTTTTCTTGCTGTCTGGATGTTTCTACATAGCAAGTTGTGGCCAAGACAGGGAAAAGGGAGTGAGAAAGCGAAGTACTGCAATATTAGGGTGACGAGAACCCATCAAGGCACTCAGTAGACTGCTTAGGGGAGGTAAAGGCCTTGCTCAGTCAACTTAATGGAGGAACTGAGCATCCCATAATTGTAATTACCATTCAGAGACTTCAGTACACTTGAATTCATTAAAAAAGTTATTCACCAAGAAGACCAATGCTGCCACCATGTTTACACACACAGTTTTTGTAGTTCATTTAATAGTTTCTTTAGAAAATAGAGCTAAATAGTGTATCAGTTAGAATGCATTCAGCTGCAAGTTACAAAATACCCAAGTAATAGTGGCTTAAATAATAAAGGTATTTAAACATATTATACAGCAAAAAGTTAGTTTAGTAGTTCAGTGAGGTAGGGGTGAAATTCAATGTCTCTAAGATTGCTTTTGGCCTTTATTTCATAGGGAAAATGGTTGTCACAGTCCAAACCATCAAGTCATGCATTCCAAACAGAAGGCAGAGAAACAAAAAGGTTTTCTTTTTGAGGCTCTATTATTCTATAGGTTTCTCCTCATGTCCCATTGGACAAAGTTTGGTTGTGTGCCCACTCCTAGGCCAATTTCTGGCAGAGAAGGAAGGAATTACTACAGTGATTTAGAACATCCTAAGGCTGTGTGTGTGGTTGGGGGGCGGCTTGATGCCTTCCCTGGGATGAAGAGATGTCTGTTCTTATTTCAGCAATATACTAGCTGGGTGCATGAAAATGAAAATGTCTTCCATAAGTAAATTTTGATTGATTATGTAAAAGAATTTTTAAAAATTATTTTTAAATTTGCAGGGATAACTGTTGAAGAAATTTTTCACTGGGAGGAGAAGAAGGAGTGGGTGGGTTTGACACTGGGATGGGTAGATGTCCAGGTGGAAGCTCAGCATCAATTTACCTGTCTCTAGGAAATTTCTGTCATATTTCCTCCAGTTAGTCTTTATCTGGTATATAACATGCACTGAAACATCAGCTTCCCTGAACCACACAGCATAACTTGTCACTTGTCACAGATAACTGCCCCTGGCTGGCCTGCAGTCCACCCAACTTGAACCATTCAGTACGGTCACTGCCTGTTGTTCCCTGTTACATTGTTGAGGCATGGGCTGCCAACTTCCAAAAACGTCTCCTTACTCCATCCAGAGTGGCATCTGCACACAGATTCAATACCCAGAGAGTGCCAGGCCAAAATCATTTCTTCAGAGTTAAACTGGAGCATTAAGTGCAAGTGGAATTGGACAGAAGGGAGGGGCAATCACATTTTCTGTAAGGTTATGAAAATGTTATTATATAAGCTGGGGAAAGAACAAAAATACATAGGTATAAAGAAAACTCTTTGCCTAGAGTGGCTGGAAAATACAGACCTCACAGATGGGGTTGGGTTATGAGGGAGGTAGAGAGATGTTAGTGATGATGGAGAGAATAAAAGAGAGAGGGCATGGTCTACTTGCAAAAATTTGGTCGAGTTGTCTGTTCTGTGGAAGCACTTGGCAATAACACCTTTAAAAGGAAAGCGTTGGTGTGAAGACCCAATACTGTTCATTCTCTGAGTCTGAAGCCATTTCTAAAGGAGCTAAATAAAAATGTAGCAATTAATTGTGATACACTATATAAAAAATTAGTGTAATACCAGATGGAAGGAGTCATATCTGCAATCCTAGTGGAAAGAGCATTATTTATCGAGCATTGACCTTGTGTGAGCACAATCCTTTCATTATCTCATTTAATTCTTACAATCGCCAGCTGAAGCAGGTGCTTTTATTATCTCCATTTGACAGATCAAGAAGATTGTAGCTTAAAATGCTTAACTAGTAAGTGGAAAGGTCAGGTTATAGACTTACACTATCTGTATCCAAAAATCTGTTTTCCTAGCCCCTGTTCTGTACTATTGGCTGAAATTAGAAATACTGAAGTGATACAAGGAAATTATAACTCAGATTGGATAAACTGAATACTAGAGTTGGTATGTTCCCCAGAGATAAGATGGTGTTTTGGATTTAGGAATATGTATTATGGACTCTTTCTATTGCAAGTGACAGATTTCTAGCCTAAAATGGCTCTAACAAAAATTGACTCCCGTGGTCTGCTTACTAAAGCCACCCAAAAATGTCTCCATCCTAATCTCCAGAACCTATGAATATGTTACCTGCAAAAGGGGCTTTGAAGATGTGATTAAATTAAGGTGGTTGAGGGTTATCTGGCTTGAGGTGGTTCTCCAGGGTTATCTGGCTTGGCTTAATGTAATCACAAGAGGCTTTCTAAAGAAAGAGGGAGATTTGACTGCAGATATGGGAGACATGAGGATGGAAGAAAGAGGTTGGAGTAATGTGAGAAAGGGGCATGAGCTGAGTAACATGGGTGGCCTCAAGAAGCTGAACAAGGCAAGGAAACGGATTTTCCCCTAGAACTTTCACAAGGAACATAGCTCTGCCAACACCTTGATTTTAGACTTCTGACCTCCAGAACCATAAGAGAATAAATTTGTGTTGTTTTAAGCTATCAAGTTTGTGGCAATTTGTTACAACAGCAACCAGAAGCTAATACAACTCCTGTACCTAAAGAGTCCAGGATAGCACTGGCTTCAGGCTTAGCTGGCTCCAGGTGTTCTAAAGGGGTGGCTTTGGTGCTATCTCTCTTTGTATCTTAGATCTACTTTCTCCCGAAATGGTCTTATTCACTGGTGGACTTTCTTTGGCTGGTGGCCAAGCTGGCGATCAGTGGCTACAGACTTCCTCCTGGCCACTTTAGCAATCCTAGTAGAACAAAAAGCACCCCTTTCCTAATAGTATCTGCAAGTATCCCAGGCCTGACTTGCACAGGCCTGGCTTGCACCCTGAACCATCACTGTGATTCTGATTGGCCAGGCCTGGGTCATTGGCCATGTTTCAAGATGGGAGGGGGATCACCCCTAAACCTTAGGGACTCTTGGGGTGCAGGGGTGCTTCCCAAAGGAAAGTCCAACTAGGTGTGCAAAAACAACAGGTGCCTGTGACAGATGTGAGGCAGATGTACTACAACATAGATTCTTGCTGGTTCTAAGCAAAGTCACAGAGAGAGAAATAGAGGTTTCTCTCTCACTAGGAGAAACAGTTAAAAAAACAAAGCCACCCCCCCATCCTTTCGTGATTCATAAGTATGATGATTGTGTTTTCATGCTCATGTGTGAGATGTGCCTCTCTCAAATCTTGTTATGATGTAGGCACACTATCTGTCTGATGAAAAGAAAAGGAAAAAATGCAAAAAACAAAGTCCCTAAAGGAAATCAATTACAGGCAGCAGTTATAGGGTAACTCCAAGGTCTTTTTGAGATCCAATGGAGGACAGGTGTGAGAGGGACAGGAAGATACAAAAGGACTGCTTGCTTGTTGGATGGAAGAAAGAAGAGGACCATGAGATCGCCCCTTTGGATACATGTAAGCTGATGACATCTCCTTGCCTTAGCTCCTGCCTGGGTGGCCCTGGCTGCTGGAAAGAGATTCTACAGAGCATTCTTTGCACCCCAGTCCAAGCTCTGCTGCTTCATTGGCCTCTGCACACTCCTGGAAACCCTGACAGATAGCTTTGGCCTCTGAAATGCCCTTAGATTGGAGCTAAGATTGGGTAATGCTCACCTTTTAGTCCACCACTCTTCACCGTTGGCGTTTGTCTTCAAAAGGAAGCAAAGAGGCGAGTGATATTGCAGCACTGTGATAGGTAAACTCTTTAGCCAGTCCTTTTAGAGTGTCCTTCAGACTGCTCTTTCACCACGTGGCTCCCAGAGGGAGCTTCAGGCATCTGGTTTTTTAATTCTTGCCTCAGGTAAGGGTATCTCACTTTTGGTGCTTACAACTGGACAGGATAGATACTTCAGCCCCTGGTCCTAAAACGAAGGTGAGTTTTCCTGATCTTTTAAAAATATCAGTCAGATCATGTCATACTTTGCTTCAGAGCTATCCAATGGCCAAGTCCTGGCAAGGCTTACATAATCTTACACTAGAGTGCCCCCTGTTGACTCTCTGACCCCTTCACCAGCTACTCTTACCTTTGGTCACTCTGTAACAGTCACCCTGGCATCCTCATTTATTTACTTGATTGTCTGTCCCTGTTTCTCACTGTTAGGCAGCCTTTGTGAGGTCAGGAATTTTTGTCTGTTCTGCTTACTGCGGTATTCTCAGTATCTGGAGGAATAATTGTACGTAGTAGGTGCTCAGTAAATATTGGTTGAATTGAATTAATGGATTAACTCATGCACATGTTCATTTCATCAACATTTACATATAGTGCCAGCTAATTAACTAGGTTTTGCAGTGAGCAAGACAAGCTCAACATGATCTCTGCCCTGGAACAGCTCCTACCCTCGTGAGGAGAGAATGGCAGGCAAATCGACGATAGCAATGTCATGTGATAACTACTGAAAGCTGGTATAAGCTCAGTGTGCTAAGGGGCATGGGGAAGAAGGGAGTGCAGAGCTGAGATTTCTTTTTGTTTCTGTACTTGTAATTCCACCTGGGAACCTAACACATAATTGCTACTCATTGTTTATTTCCTGTTGGAACTATCTCTAGGTGCATACACCACTTGTCTGAACAAATGCATTCTAAATCCAATAGATTTCCCTGCTTCCATGTTGAGTTCTAACTCCTGGGTCATTCAATCTCCAAATACTGTTGTTTGCTGGTAGAAAATTGCTATTTCCTTTCCTTGCAGAGGGTGGATGGGAAACCGGAGAGCATTGCAGCCTCTTGATAAAAGGTGCAGAGAAGTGAACTAGGTGCTTCTAAACCCCATCCCCCATAGGAGACTCATGCATAGGGGCAGAGAACTAGTGTGCTTCCTACTCTGGACCTGGCACTTATTCTTCTGCCAGACTTGCCCCACAGCTATTTCGACAGCCACTCTTTTCCCTATTATTCCAGCCCCAATTTCGACATCAGCTCCTTGGAGGAGTACAGTTTCTGAACACCCTATCTAAAATTATTGCCCCCCCATCATCCTTATTTTCTTCATATCCCTAGCTATGATCTGAACACATCATGTTTCCTGTCTGTTTCTCTTGTTAGAAGCTAAGTTCTGTATGGACAAGGAGCCATTTCTGTCATGTTTGAGGTTGTGTCCCCAATACACATAGTAGGTACTCAATAAATGTTTGGTGAATAAACAGATAGCAAATAGAAGAGCACTTGAGCTATAGCGTCATGGAATCTTGGAATCTGTAGAACTAGAAGGAACCATACTGGCTGGGCTTTGTTTGTTTGTTTGTTTGTTTGCTTGTTTGTTTTTTTGCTTTTGCTTTTCTTTTTGTATCTGAGAAAGGCGAAGCCCAGGGAAGGAAGCAGCTCAAGTGAAGCCACCTGGGAAGAAGAATCCATGCCACAGTCCCACCTCAGGCAGATAGATACACCATCTGCTGCTCTTGCTGAAAAGAGCTCTAAGCTCCTGGTTCACTATTGAGCTGGATGGTGATAAAGGCACCCTTTGGGAGAGCCGCTTGGAGCCAAAGCCTACTGGCAGAGGCTCCCGGTGGTGCCCTCTCCTGGCAGCCCTGTGATATAACCACAGCTCTTCTGAGCTCCCTGGAGTTTTCTTGAGGAGCGAGCTTCTGGGACACACCCCTCTCTTTGGTCTACCTGTACCATTTGGACAGCCACTTTCCCCCCTATTATTCAGGCCTCAAGCTACTTCTGGAAGCTTATTACAGATTCTAATGGAACCACAATTGACAAAAACCAAAACCATTATTAATTCCAAGAATGACCTTAAACAGTGTTTGATAGTTCTGTTAGAGCCAACAGCTTATTTTGAATACTAAATAATCACTTCAGCCATATAGTTCCAGTGTACACCAGAATTGCCAACTCTTTTTATGTGTGTTGTTTTCAAGAGCTGTTCAAAGATTTTAGCCCTGTGTGGTTTTTTTAATTTACTTTGTTAAAAATTGAGGTATGACCTTCACAAAGTAAAATGCATAAATTTTCAGTGTACAGCTCAATGATTTTATTTTTTTTTGCTTATTAGCTTTGCTTGTTTTTGTACTTCATATAAATGTCATTCAGAACTTTTTTGTGTATATACCTTGATATTTTTAGTGAATATTTTATCTATAATATGCAGTAGTTTATTCTTTTTCATTGCTGTACACTATTAGATGACAATTTTAGGTAATAGTATGAGCACATTGCAATTTATTCCTTCTACATTGAGAACATTTAGCTTATACCAGTTTTTGTGGATAATATCACTATGAACATTTTCATACATGTATTTTTGTGGAATATTGATTTTAGCTGTGCATATAACCAGTAGTGGAATTGCTAATATATTTTCAGCTTTAATAAGTACTACCAACATTTTTCCAAAGTGGGCGTATCAATTTATACCCCCACCTGAACGGGAGTTTTAGTTCTTCACATTTGCTTCAATACTTGGTATCATTGTTCCTTTTAAATTTAGCCATTGTAGTATGTCATTGTGCTTGTACTTTGAATTTCCTCGATGACTAATGAATTTGGTACATTTCTTATGTTCCTTTAACCCTGCATTTTGAACTACTGCACATTTTTTTTTTGTCCAGAGCATGTATGTCCTAAAGTTTATAGTCTGCCTTTGAACACCTTGTCCTATTTTATGAATGTTTTTCTATTAATATAGAAATTTTATATTTATATAAATGACAGAATGTGGTCATAACCATGCATGTAAGAATGGGTGGGCAAAAATCTCTCTCTCCTCCCCCTCTGCATGCAAGAGGTCACAAAGTCCTATGTAGCCTATTTCAGAAATGTCTCCTGAATGTGTTTGCTTCTCTTCATTCTCATTGTGACGCCCCCAGTTTAATTTTATCATCTCTCATCCCTGCTAGCAGGAGAATGTCAGTCTCATATTCCTGTAATTAAAGAATGGGTCCCATCTTTCAGAGAATGTTTTCCTCTTTGACTCAGCATAGAATACAACTGGAAACACAGAAAATGATAATGGTGACTACTAATGTTTTTAGAATGTTTAGTGTCTTTCAGTACTTGGAATATTTATTATATGCATTATCTGTGAAGGAGGTAATTTTATCATCTCCCCCCACCCCCAGTTTCAGATGAGGAAGCTGGACTTTAGAGGGGCTAAGGAGCAGGAGCTGGGGTTCAAAGCCAGAGCTAACTTCAGAGCCAGCTGCTTACCCACTCTATGATATTTGCCAATGGTGCTTAATTGAAAGTTACAAGCTCATATTTAATTAACAGATTTTATTTTTCTACACAATTGTGGTTTGGAGATTTATAGTTATGCAGCTGGGAATGAGATGGATTTGACAGCTGCCATCTTGGCTAGGGAAGCACTCTCTGCAGTTGGAAACATTGTGGTATCAAAGTCAGTATTCCAGGTTTGAGCCTCTCTATGGGCAGCTAGCTTCCATGGAAGAAAACAATTAGTGAGAGCTGTGAATCAGGGGAAACGGGGCCAAGCAGCGTGGGTGGATCCCTGCAAACCATCTTCGCCACTGCTGGCACTGCTGGCAGTCTGTCTCCAGTGCTCTCTCCATGTGAAAAGGATGGCCTTTATTATACAACCAAGGGGGATGGGTGTTGCTGGAGCCAGCAGTATCAAGAGCAGGTGAAGCAGTAAGGAGTACCATTCCATTCTTGCGGGTTCCAAGTGGGTCTTGAGGCAGTAAGAACAGACAGCTACCAGTAGTCCCGAGGGAGCATTCCCTTAGTGTCTAGGTTCTTACAGGGTTTCATAAAGGATGCAGGGATTTTGTCCTCTTTAACACAGGCCTTCAAGACCTAGCCCACTTCTGTACTAATCTACCAGGGATTAAATGCAAAAACTAAAGTTTATTGAGCAATCACAATGTGCACAATCTGTCAAACATTGGGCTGAATATTTTATTGTCACAAACTTATTTAAAATTCCCAATAACCTTATGAGAGAGTTACTTTTATTATATAGTAGTCCAGTGGTCCCCCCTTATTTGTGGGGGACATATTCCAAAATGCTTAGTGTATGCCTGAAACCATGGATAGTACCAAACCCTATGTATACACGTTTTTTTTCCTATCCATACCTATAGTAAAGTTTAATTTATAAATTAGGCACTGTAAGAGGGTAACAACAACTAATGATAAAATAGAATAATTATAACAATATAATGTAATAAAAGTTACGTAAAAATGGTCTCTCTCCCTCTCTCAAAATCTATGTACTGTACACACGATTCTTCTTGTGGTCTGTCAGTCTCATAACCAGGATGGCTTCTAAATGACTAATGGGAAGGTAGCATAGACAGCATGGACACGCTGGACAAAGGGAGGATGCAAACCCCAGGCAGGTTGGAGTTGGACGGCATGAGATTACATCATGCTACTCAGAACAGCCCCACAACTTAAAACTTATGAATTATTTCTGAAATTTTCCATTTAATATGTTTGGACTATGGTTTTCCTGGAGTAAATGAAACCTTGGAAGGTGAAACCATGGGTAACGAGGGACTCCTAGAACTGTTTTGCAGATGGGGTGTCAGAGACCTAGATCTGTCCTAGGCCAGTGCTTCTCAAATGTTAATGAGTTTATGAATCACCTCAGGACTCAGTTGAAAGGCAGATTCTGACCTTTCAGTGCTCCAGTAGGGACTGAGATTCTCCTTTTCTAATACTCTCCCTCTTCCAGTTGCTGCTGGTTGGGAGACTGCACTGGTGCAAGGCCCAGGTGCTAGAGCTGGTAAGTGGTGGAGCTGACATTCTCCTACAGGCAGTAGGGCTCCAGGGCTTTCTCTCCATCACTGCTGTACTGTTTCCTGTTATAGCTCTGACAACCCCCTTTAGCTCACTTTCACAGGTTGGACATGCAGTTGTCCTTGCTATCTTCCATCAAGATCTGCAGACACTCTCCCTTGCTCTCTGTGCTGCAGGCTCACCAGCCTCCTTGTCATTGCACTCCCCCCCCACCCTTACTCTTCCCTCTTGCTGGAATATTCTTCCCCACACATTCCGAAGGCATGTCCCCTCAAGCCTTTCTGGTCTCACCTGCTCTGGAGCTATCTGAAATAGCCCCTCATGTCTCTGCAAACCATCCCTTTTCTACTTTTATGTTTATCCTGCTGTAAATTTCTTCATAGAATTTATCACTACAAGATTATTTTACATACATACATATAGTTTATTATTAATTGTGTGTTTCCCTCACTAGAATGTGAGTTCCATGAAGGCAGATCTTTTACAGTTTTGCTCACTATTTTATCTTTAGCATCTAGAATAATGTCTGCAACATAGTGAAAGTCAATAATTATTTATGAAATGAATGAATGAGATTGTGAATGAGTGAATGAATGAATGAATGAATATGTGGTATGACTTCTTAATATATAATGATAACAGAAGCACTAAACATTTACTAAGTACATATAGGGCCAGAAAACATACCAACCACTTTATCCAGATGATCTTATTTGATTTTTATCAAAACTTTTGGAGAGAGCTTTCATTAATTCCAATTTTCAGATGGGGAAACTGAGACTCAGAGAGGTACACTAATGTGCCCAAGGTCACACAGCTAGTAAGTGACAGAGTTAGATTTTTCAGTGAGATCTAACTCCCTAAAGTTATTAACAAGTCACTGTGCTGGGCACCAGGAGAGACCTCACCATTGTTTCCATGGCAACAGGTCATGTCAGTAGCTCTGTTGCAGGATCAAGTGGAGGGAAACATTGAGTTTGGAGTGGAGAACCTCATGCCAGAATCACAAATATTTAAACAAACTAGAAAAAAATTGGGAAATGACTGGCCTGGTAAATTAATTCTTTTTTCCTCAACCCCTTTTCATTTTCATCCTATAAGCCTCCTCTTGGTCAGGAAAAATGATTCCACTTGATGTTTGCTTTTAATTTTACAAAAATGACCTCTGCTATGTAGAAGGATATATTTTGTCATCAAGAATGTGCATGTTTAACCCCAGTGCTGGAGGGTCATGCTAGTTCTTTATAGCAGGCATGTTATCTTAGAGCAGAAGGAGAGAATAGGGAGCCAGGATTGCATTTTGCACATGGTGCCCTCAGCAATTTCTCGTGCATTGTAAACAGTTAAATGGGAATAACCTCTTCTTAATCTTGGGAGGAGGTTAGTGAGTTTATTTAATCCCTGACAAAAGAATATATTTTCTAGGTGGAAAGGAGAGCAGAGTGGGTGTGTGATCGGCTAGAATGGCAGAGGCCTAGGATTGAAGCTTTGGGCAACTCCAATTACACAATTTGTGATGATTTTAACTGGGTTGACAATGATCCTGAAAGTCTCACTTTACAGAGGAGAGCTGTGGTGTTTCCTTTGCCAGTGATCAGAGACTTCCCCTTGCACAGAAGCCTCTTGTGTTCTCTGGGCAGCTCCCCACCAAGTATTACTATTTGGTCCAAGAAACTGGGGATCACTAAGGTTTTTCAAAGTATTGTTAATTTCAAAGGCAAAGAATCCAGGTTAAGGACTGTGGAGGCTCAGGTAAAGAGCTAAGAGAAGCACAAAAGTACAAGCTCAGGATATACATGGTTGTTTTCTTGGAGGCCTTTTGCATTTGAGTTGTATGGGAGGTGGAGGCTGACTCTAGTCCAATAGCCGGTCTTTGAGAGAAGGTGGAAATTCTAAACAATTAATGATGTTTATGATACTAGTAATGATACAACAATAGCAACAATAACAACGTACAAAACACTTTGAGCTTTGCACCCTTGAATCATCTCTCTACCTCCACAGGGGTACCCACCAGGTAGAGGGCCCAGGAGCTTCCTTTATTTGGATGCTTTAACCCTTTCCCTGGCCAAATGTGTTGATCCTGGTCCCAGCAGGAAACTGATGGTATATTCAAATCAATTTGAGGAATGTTTAACAAAGGGGCAATTTATCAGTGTGTGGGCAGGGTATAGGGGAACCACAAGGGATAGCTAGGTGCCCAAGAGTCAGCAACAGCAAGGTCACTTAATAACTCTTGGTCCTGAGGCATAAGCAGAGGTAACTGAAACCTGAGATTCTTGGCGAGAAAGTCTGGAGTGAAGCTGTGGCCTTGAGGGAGGGTCAAAGTCATCCTGAGCTGAACCTTCAGGGAGGGAGGCTGACCTCATCCTTTTCCTCTCCTTTGGTATTTTGCTGTGGCTTCCCATTGGCTAAACCCAAACAGAAGCCAAAGTCTAGGAAGTACCCTGATGCAGTGCTCACAGGGCAGGGAGCAAGTAGAGGGATGGAGAGTGCATCTGCAGGGGCTGATGGAGGAGAGTCAGTATACTAAGGGTGACTGGTTCAGGGGTGGATCAAGTCTCTCTCCCAGGAATTTAGAGTTAGGGCTGAGAGTCAGTCAGGGAGTGATTTAGGGTGACTGGGAATTATTATGGTTGTATAGTATGCTGAACCACGTTTGTTGTTTACAGTGCACTGTGTGGACAGGAAGACACACAAAACCAGTGCTCAGAGAGGGAAGTATGAAGATGTGCAGAAAGAAGGAACCAAGCAACAGAGAATGGACACCACAGCTCCTGCCTGTGGACGCTTTCGGAAATGGTCCATACTCTGCCCTTGAGTTTGACCAGGCATCCCTCATCCTTGTAATAAACCTCACTTTTTGCTTAAGAAGCTTCAGTGGAATACTGATTCTCTAATTTATATAAACAGCTGCCATCTTGGAACATTTACTATAAACCAGGAAATGGGCTGAGTTCTTTATAAGCATTATCCAATTTCAAATAATCCTATATAATGCTACTTTTCCAGAAAGGCAAACTGAACCTCGGGGGGTTAGTAGCTTGCCCAATGTGACACAGCCAGTACAAGGGTAGACCAGGACTTGATTTCAGGTCTGCATGGCTATAAATCCCAGGCTCCTGGACATTTTTCTTCTCCATAATGAAAAGGGTCTTCACCATCCTTCAACTTGCCATCAGAACATCTGTGGGAGACCCATGTGGTGCTGTGATTGCACCTTGTAGCATTATAGTCGTCTACCAGCCCTTTAGGACTTCCCTCACCCTCTCTTCTTTATGCTGAGCCCTTGAGCTGTGTTGGGGCTGGTGATTGCCTTTTGCCCCCAGATCTGTTTTTTGTCCTCAACTGCTCTGCGCTCTATGTCCCAGGAAGTTAAGCCCTGTGGATTCCCTCTGGCTTTCACCAGGGTTCAACTGTTGGGGAGGTGGTTAGAAGGAAGGAGAGAACGGTGTATCTCTTTGCTTCTCTTTGCCTGTGCCTTTGTGCTCTAGGTCCCAACAGGCTCTTGTAGCATGGTTTCTTCTCCATGTGTTTCAGTCCTAGATATGAAAAGGCTTCCTACAAGGCTGTTAGCTGGGCATCTCAGCATCCCTTGCTAGTTCCCTTAACCCTGCCTGCCCTCACCTGTAAACAGGCCCTTCCTTAAATTCTTTTTAGGATCTAACTGAATGTGTTGTGTTTCCTGCAGGGATACTGTCCTATAAACTGTGTTCCTGCCTGTGCTTGTGAATGTCCAATCATGTCTTCAGGACTGCAGATTATGCAACATGAAACTGAGTCTCTTAGGGTCATTCCACTGAGCACATGGACCCCACTGTTGCAGACCCATCGAAAACTTCCCTTTTGGCTTATGACAGCCCAGGCTCGAGTGCAGGGTCCCAGTGCCTCAGGCCTAGCAGGGCCATCAGTGATTCTGACTCAAGACAGGCATTAGGCGGTTGGCAAGGGGAGGGTTTCTTTCCAGAGTGCATCTTAATAATGCACACGACAGCCGTCAGGACATCACACAAAGCCCGGTGACAACTCCCTGGATAGCTCTGTCATTGCAGTAATAATTTGAATCAATAGTGTAGCAAAGCTGCCATACGTTTATTTTACCCAAGAGATTAAATGAACAATTATATAAAGCATTCTGCAGAAAACCCAAATGCTCCAGATGTGAAGGGAGACTGTGTGCTCGTCCCTAACCAAATGCTCTTCCTTCAATACATTTATTTTTGCTGCTTTATCATCAGACTCTGAATTCCCACATTCTGAAAGAATAAACTTGCAAATTTGCCAAATTTTATCTTCCAGCTTGGGGAATTCACCCTTTGTGTGTGTGTGTGTGTGTGTGTGTGTGTGTGTGTGTGTGTGAGAGAGAGAGAGAGAGAGAGAGAGAGAGAGAGAGAGAATTTCTCAAGAATTGCAGAATGTATAATGCCGACATCACCACCCTATACATAGCAGAAGCTCAGTAGCTCAATAAATGCCCATGGACAGTGGCCACAGCAGTTATTGTGTAAAATAATTACTATGACATGACATCTGAGCACGATGGGTTTCTCCTGTTGATGAGGCTTTACTTCTTTCAGTCTTCTCTTTTCAGCATGTTGAGTCACAGCACCACTTGAATGGATTTGCAACATTCATTGTGATGGTTTTATTTTCACATTGGTCAGAAGGAAATGAACTGGGATCATCTCAAGTGCTGGAGGCAGCATTAACTTCTGGGGGCCAGATTTCTTCTCTCTTCATTTTATCTGGAGGGTTTTCTAACGTATACTCACTCAGTAGTTTGAACTTGGCCATAATTACGGTCTTATTATCCTCACCAGCTTTACTTATCTCATTATCTCCTCCCTCCTGTGTTAGAGGTCAGTAGAACATCCCTTTTATTAGCCACTTAATCCTTCTAGCTAGTAGCTCAACCCTGATTGATCCACTTAAGGCCCTTCTTTGTAGTTAACTTTGCTGACATTTGAGATTCCCACCGCTCGAGTCCTTTCAGTGAACACAAGCAGCCCGGTTCTTTAGATCAGAAGTTCATTATCATTAATGTTATTAGAAGAAAATCGAGTTTCATCGTCGCTCAATGAGTACCACTTTATTTTTATACTCCTTCCCCCTACATACACACTTTTCTGGAGGTTGGCTCTTCTATCTTTCCATACTTTTTTGTATTCTTCTTTCTATTATAATAACATTTTTGTAGCCGCTTGTGGATCTCTAAAAATGTCCACCTTCATAGAGAAGGACACAGCCTCATACCCAGGCATAGATAGATTGACACACGCACATTAAAGTGTGAGACACAGTTGTGTACTGTAAATGGCCCATTTTATTGATTCATTCAACAAATATTTATTGGGCATCTCTCCAGTATTCACTGATAACGGGAGTAAATCATCTCAAACTATCATTTCCTGCTACTCCTAACCCTGTACAATTTTTCCTAGGAGAATTTTCTCATAATTTGTCTTTATTTTTAATGTCTAGCCTGATGACAAATTTGCAAAGTATATAAATTTGCAGTGTATGCAGAACAAACCCCATAATTTTTATTTTATCTATTTTATAATCTACAAAGATTGCTTTAGCATTTTGACAACAATCGTATTCCAACAATCACCACTTGAATTTCCCTGTCTGGGAATACTGGGATAGTGGGAGGGGTAAGCAAATGCTCCTGCCCCTAGATACTTTTAAGGCTCAAGAGTTATTATTGGCATCTGTGTAGTGTGTCCTGGTGAGGGTAGTGGTGACAGGGTTGGGGGTGCAGGGGCACTGAGGAAATTTGAAAGATTAAGATCATTGTGCATGAGCAATGAAATATTCTGGAGTTATGGTCAGATACTGTTTCACTGAGAGAAATTCAGAAGAGCCATCCCCACCACCTTAGTCGAGCCTAGTCTACACCACCAGCTAGAGTTGAGAAGAGTAAGATTGTAGTTTCTTCTGGGCATTCTGCTAAACTAATTATCCCAGCTATCCTATGGAGTTAGTAGGGTAATATTTGAAGTTAATAGAGATATTAGGAAGAGTGGATTCTCCAGTAATGCCAAGATGTCTCAGCCAGTGGCAGCATTAATATCAGAGACATTCAGTGATCTTTATAACCATCTTTATAATCTACAAAGATAGTTTTTGGAGTTACTTTGGGATCTCAAGCCACATGGTTCTTCATTTGGGTGATGGCCTCTAGCAGTGGCCTCAGAATCCCCTGGAGGGCTAGGGGGCTTCAGCCTCAGAGGTCCTGATTCAGTGGGTCTGGGGTGGGTCCTGAGAATTTACATTCCTAACAAATTCCAGGTGATGTTGATGCACTGACCCTAGGATCCCGCTTTAAGAATTGCTGGCCTATTTTTACTTTATCCTCTCTATATGTTTCTTTGGAGGTTTCATAAGGGTAAATTTCCCTGTGAGTTGGGGATATAACCGGAAGGATATGCCTTTGGTTGGGGGAAGTGCTTTTCTCTTTAATTATTTCGAAATAGGAAAATTACTATGAACACTACCGTGCCAACCCTCATATTTAACAAATGTTAGAACAAGTTTGCCATATATCCACAACAATAGCTATTGCTTATGTAAATAATTTACATGGCATAATTTACTTCTCATACAACTGTATGAAAGAGGTGCTCTTATTGTCTCCATTTTACAGAGGAAGAGACTGAGGCTCAGAGATGTTTAAAGTCACTTGCCCAAGGCCCCCCAGCTGGCAAGCAGGAGCCTAGATTTGAGCCTAGGGAGTCTGGCTTCAGGGAATCTATGTTCTTCACTACCACAGCAAGCTGCCTCCAAAGATTTTAGGTCCTTCTTTTTTTCCTCTTTTTTATGAGGTAAAACATTAAAGATTCAGTCAAAGTTTTGTGTATACCCTGTCCCTGACCTTCTACTTACACAGGTGCCAAATCTCCTGGAGTTGTTTTAATTCTGGGGAGAAAGTTTTCAGGATCTCTTTTGGTTCCCTTAATAGTGGACTGTTACCATTTTCTGTATGAGTTTGGCCATTTTGGCTATGGAGAATAGCATGAATGACTTCAGTGAGAAGACCAATGCCTTCAACAGCACCCTTCTTACCTTCAGAGACAGTTTCAGATATTCTGCAGAATGTGGCCACCCCCAAGTCTTTGTCCAATGCCTCAGGTGGCCTCTCTGAGTGCAGCCCCATTCCTCCTCCTGGCTGGCTCCATCTAACTCTCAGGCTGCTATCATTGGCCTCTTCATTGGCTTCTTTAACTGGATGCCTCACTCATTCATTTACTAACAAACATTTATTGAGCACCTACTATGTCCCAGGTGCTCTCCTACGCCGTGGGGATGCAGCAGTGAGTGAACCAGACAGACAGAAACACCTTACCTCCAGAGACCTTGCACATTAGCTCCCCTCTGATTCTCTCTACACTGCTATTTTTCAGATTTTTCTAAGCTCCACGCCCTGCAGTCTAACCACCAGCCTCCTGTCCTCTTAAGCCCAGCCCTGGTTCTCTTATCCCGGCTTCCACTTCTCTAGAAAGTCAGGGTGTAAACACATCTCTAAGCATTAGGCCATTACAGCTCTTTATATATACAGCTGAGGCTTTTAAGTTAACTATCTATTTGGTTGGACAGCCTTATTTCAAATTAAATCATTGGTAGAAGTCGACGCTATAAAGCAGGTAAGAGAGGAGCTACTCAGGTACAAGTGCAGCAGAGGAGCTGGGAACCCCCTGTTCTCCTCTGGCTCATCATTATTTGGGGTGGTTCCCAAGACTCCTGCACATTACCCCGGGGGACCACAGAACATGGTTTAGCAACCACCACTGCACACAGTCCATAATCACTGCGACAGGCATTCTGGGTTGGGATTCTGTCTATTGAAATGCCAAATGATTGGGAAAAACCATTTATTCATTACCCCCCATCCCCCTGCACACCCAGGTCATAGTCTTCTGAGGGCCACATCTGAGCCTCCATTTAGTTATTTGTTTTTTCCTTGTTTTGCCAGACTTCCTGGGCTGCTCATTTTGTCATTGTGTTCTTTTGTTGTTGTTATACTTGTCAGGACTTATTTTCTTTGAAGAAAAAGGGCTTCAACCCACATATTATGAGAAATTGGCTCTGACATGTATTTCTACTCCTTTTCCAAAGTAGTTTCCCTACACATTTTTTCAAAGTGTCATTAAGCTCTAATAGGCTTCCCCCAATAACACCCCACCCCCACCGTGAGCCTGACTTAACCAAGCATTTTCTGAAAACAAGGTGACTCTTATTTAAGGATTCTAAATGTATTCCAGTTCTTGGCAGTCTTAAGCACACAGCTGAATGTGTGCTAAGTCTAGCGTGGATAATTACACCAGCTGTGACCTTTTAGAAACACGTATTTGGACTAAAGCGGTGTTTAGTCACTTTTGATTGACTTAGGTTTTACTTGGTTTATGTTTGGTAAACTTCAAATATTTGCTTCTGTATAAGCTGGTTAAACTCCCAAAGACCAGTGCCATGTGTGGCCTGCTGTGTGGAAGGTCCCCTCTGTGATATCAGTGACACAATAGACTACGTGTGCTTGAGCACACACATGTGTGCACACAATTAGAGGCAGGTGGAGTAGCTGATGACATTTGCAGGTAATGTAGCATGACACTGCCACGCATGGGTGTGAAGTCCGAAAGGGCACTGCCTGTGAGGAGGCAAGCAAGAAGCTGTGACTGCTTTAAGATAGTTCCCATGCAGCTGCCAGCGTGGCAAGAGAGAGTGCTTGGAAACGAGCTGCTCTCCCATTTCTGCTCAGGAGCAGAAGGTGACCTTGGACAAGTCTCTTAAACTCTCTGAGCAGTGAGCATGTGGGCATGGCCTGTCCTCCAAGGGCTTCCACCTCAGGGTGGCCTCAGATGTGGTGTAATCACGGAGACCGGTGCCTCTCTTCCTCCTACTCCTACCCTCTCTTGCTTTTTTCTGCTCTTCCCCCTTTTCCTTTTTCTTCTCCTTCTTTTGTGATCCTAAAGCATTGGAACCTCCAAAGTAGCCAGAAAAGGGGCCACTAGAATGCCTTTTCCTGTAAGCACTATAACCCAACCCCATTCCAACAAGGCCTCCACAGCCCCAATTTCTGAATAATTGAAAGGTTGAGATGCTTATTGCACATGAGGTTTAAGGCAACCATAACAAAGTGCATTTGGGCAATTCCATTTGTAGCCATTTCTCACCCTGCAGTAACTGACCTGCTGCGGTCTCAGAACTAACAGAATCCTGGGATCCCAAAGGAGACCACACAGTTGAGGGGCTCTGAGCCATTGGCTTCAGCTTTGTCAAATGTCTTAGATTAAGGAAGAAGAAAGTCTGCCCGCTGGGGTTTGGCCATCAGCCTTAATGAGAATCTTCAAATCAGCAACTCCTCATAGCAAGAATTATCCCAGAAAAACCTTCCTGGCTCCCAACATCAGCCTGTAATGCCTCTGCTAGGCCTTGAACCCAACTCTGGTGTTTTATGCTGGTCCTGCTTGGGTTTTTGTTTTGTTTTGTTCTGTTTTGTCTTAGTGACTACTTTATTGAGATATAATTCACATACCACACAATTTAAGCATTTAAAGTGTACAATTCAATTTTTTTCTGGTATATTCACAGATTTGTATAACCATTCCTGAAATTATTATTGGAACATTTTCATCACTTCCAAGAGAAACTCCTTGCCCTTAACTATCACTCCCTAGTATATTCACTCTTTCCCAGCCTAGGGGACACTAATCTGCTTTCTGGCTCAATAGATTTCCCTATATGGACATTTCCTATGCATGGAATCACATAATACATGGCCTTTTGTGATTGGCTTCTTTCACTTAGTGTAATGTTTCCGAGATTCATCCATGTTGTAGCAGTACTTCATTCTTTTTTGTGGCTGAATAAAATTCTATGTTATGGATATGCCAGATTTTATTTATCTGTTCATTGATTGATGGGCATTTAGGTTCTTACTTTTTGGCTATTAAGAATAATGCTGCTATGAACATTTGTGTACAGATTTTTATGTGGATGCATTTTCATTTCTCTTAGGTAAATACCTAGGAGTGGAATTGCTGGGTCATGTAGTAACTCTATGTTTAACTTTTTGAGGAACCACCAGACTGTTTTCTAAAGTGACAGTGCCATTTTACAATTCCATTAGCAATGAATAAGGATTCTAATTTTGCCAGATCCTTGCCAACACTTGTTTGTCTTTTCAGTTACAGCCCTCCTAATGGGTGCGTAGTGGTATCTCATTGTGGCCTGACTGGAATTTAGCATCTCTTGAAATTTGAATTTTCATGTGGGCAGTGCCCAGATGATGGTAAATGCTTAAGCACTGTGTGTGTTACACAAAGGGGGTGGTTTTCCATATTTGCTGTTCCCAGAGATACTTGATCTCAGCTCCTGTTTCACAAACAAGATTTTTTGTTTTCTATGCATGATCTCCTTTTACCATCTGAAAACCCACTCTAACCTTTGCCTTTACATTTCTATCTAGGGATGGCCATTCCTTCCTTGAAGTCCAAATGAGCTTAGTTGTTTAGGAGAGAATCTGCTCCAAATGTCTCTAATGCTCCACAGAAGCCCAAACAGGTATCTCATGTGAATTCTCTCAGCTCAGTGCCTGGCCTACGGATATTATCAAGAAATGCTGCCTTCCTTCTTCTTCGTGTCTTGTGTATTAACTTTCTATGGCTGCTGTAACAAATTGCCACAAAATTGGTAGCTTAAAACAATATAAATTTATTAATATTAATACTACTTTATAGTTATATAGGTCTGAAATCCAACATGGGGCTTACTGGGCTAAAATTGAGGTGTTGGTAGAGCTGGTTCCTCTGGAGGCTCCAAGGGAGAATCTCTTTCCTTGCTTTGTTCACCTGAAGCCACTCACCTTCCCTGGCTTGTGGTCCCTTCTTTCATCTTCAAAGACAGCAGTGTTGCATCTCTTAGACCCTGTTATTGTGGTCACATTTCCTCTGACTCTCTTTCTGTCTTTCTCTTCCACTTTTAAGAACCCTTGTGATTACATTAGGCCCACTCAGACAACCCAAGATAATCTACCTATTTTGAGGTCAGCTGATTAGCAACCTTAATCCATCTGCCACCTTAATTCTCTCTGCCATATAATATAACATAACATAGTCACAGGTTCTGAGGATTTGTAGGCAAACATTTTTGGGAGCCATTATTCTGTGTATTACACCTTATTTTGCTTTTTTCCTCTCCCTCCCTCTTTTCCTCCCTCCTTTTTCCTTCCTTTCACTCTTCCCTTCCTTCTCTTCCCTCCTTCCCTTCCTTCCTCCCTCCTTTCCTTCCTTCCTCCCTCCCTCCCTCCCTCCCTTCCTTCCTTTCTTCCTTCCTTCCTTCTTTCCCTTCCTCACTCCCACTTGCTCCCACCACATTTTAATAAAGGAAAAAAATTCATCATACTGTCACTTTACTGAGTGTGCAGGCAGGTCAGTGGCAGTTCTGGGGTCATTACTGAAATGCCAAAGGCCGTAGAAGCTGTCTGTCAAAATCAGCCTTGTAACTTGTAGGTCTTTCAGGGTATATTTTTTAATGGAGCTTTAACTTCACCAGGTTCATTTCTTTGTGAATATTATGAATTTGCAAGTTATAGAATGCAGTTCTTTCATCCTTTAATCAGAACCATTCAAAAGGCACGTTATTCAGGCATCATTCACAAGAGGATAAATTGCTGGGTGGTGCAATTGCATTGTGGAACTGGGAAGAAAACAGAGGGAGGGGCCCATGGCAGAGTCCTTCTGTCCCATGACTTTCACTGCAGCCTGAGTGGGGGCTGATGGGGGGATGTTCAGGGGAAGGGCTCAGAGCCATAATTGGCTTAAACTTTGAGAAAGATAGACCTGGCTTGAGGGGGTGGAGTGTGAATGGGGAAAGAAAAGGGAAGATAATGGAGTCACAAAGCAATCTAGACTTTCTTTTTTAATTTTTCCATGAACACATTTGCAAGATGACAGATGAAAGCAATTTTATTCATTCAACAACTCTTTACTTGAGATGTGCAGTTTGCAAAGAGAAATATTATGCAATGGGTGTGGGCAACAAGATTGTAAAGGGGGAAAAAAAAAGAACAGAAGGGGATACCCTTACTCTCAGTGAACTAATATGAATATAACCACATCCTTATATACCACAGTGCTGGAAAGGGCATGTTGATGTTGTCTGTGGCGGATGGTTCTCATTTCCTGACAATCCAACACCCATCTCCTCCAGATTTTGTAGTATTGGTGACACTTGGTACCCTGCCTCCTAATGAGGAAGCTACAGCAAGGATTCTCTGAAATCAGAGAGTAGACTTTTGTCCTAGACTTGTTCAATTAGGATTGAATGGAGCCTGAAAAAAGGAATGGTTAGGATTCATTGATGGCAGCTGTAGCAGAATACAGGAGCACAGTGGTAGCATCCTTGTCAGGCTGGTTTGCCAACAGATGCTGCCTCTTGGTCCTCTGAGACTGTCTTGGTTTTTGTCCATTTTCCAACTTGAGTCTGCCATCGTCTCATCCATCTTGTGAACCCCAATTTCCTTCTTTAACTTCTGTCTCACTTAACATAGTGAAATATTTTTTGTGTTGCTTGCAACTCAGAATGCTGGCAGAGAGCACTGTTTATTAGCTAGGAGGAAACAAGATTAGTGGCTGCTGGTTATAAATATGCAGCAAGTCTAGCATTAGGACTTAGGGACCAGCATTTCCTTCTGCCTGACCTACTCTCTTGTGCCTGAGGTGCCCATTATCTCCCATTTTTTCTTCTCTACTACTTTTCCAGATCACTGATAGGACAATCAGTGCATTAATCCTTCTGTTTCAAAAATATTAAATATATTGAGGGCCTGCTTTGGGCCAGGCGATGGCTGCAGGTAAAACAATGAGTACCCCTTCCTTCTGGTCTCCCCATCCTCTCTCCTCCCATTGGCCACAGACATCTTGTCCCAGAGCCCTGCCAGCTGCTGTGCACACCAGCCTGAGCTGCACTGCCTTCCACAGAAACCCAGCAAGGGGCCAGGAAGAGAATAATCACAAGCCTCAGGTATATCTGGTGGTTTTCCTCCCAAGGACCCCCTCAGACCTATTATTCAATGATGCTATGGACCGCAGGGAGCCCATGTCTCTAAATGCTGCCCAATTTCCTCGGAAATGTGCCTGGCCACCTATGATTAGGCAGGTGGAAACCGAGATAAGAAAATGATTGTTTCTCTAGGCTGAAGGAAATGTCCCACAGTGTGGTTCTCCCAAGAGAAAGCACTTGCTTTACACCCTGAGTTTTTCAGGGCAGGCAGACTGCTTTGGAAACTACCCATTTTCCTTCATTTTCACCTTCACTCCCCTAGTATGAGTGACCACCTTCCCACATGAATTTCTGTAATAACTCCCACCTGAAGGCCCCCTCTCCACATCTCATCAACAGCCAGAATGTTCCAAGGTAGAAATCCAGCCATGGAATCCCTGTCCCCACTCTAGCAAATACTCCCCAAGGCTCCTAGAAGGAGCACCAGCACCTTTCATTGGCAGGGCGTCAGGGTCAGGTGACCACTCACCTGTCTGGCCTGCTTCACACCTTCCTCCACTCTTGGGAGGTGTGGTCTTATCCTTTCTACCACTCTGCTGTTAGATTTCAGCTCAGTTCTCACATCTCCTTATTACAGGCTCTCATCCTATTACCCCAGCTGTGATTTCACTGGGGTGGAGTATGGTTCTTTCAATAACGTGTGTCTCCACTGTGAGCCCCACGAAGGCAGGGAAGTTCTGTCTCATTTTTCTTCCCTCCTAGCAGAAACTTCTAGCTACTTCCCAGTATTCACCCTCCCTTCCTACCCTAATAACTGAACTCTAAATTCTCTCAGAGCAGCAACATGCCCAGTTGAAAGACTAGATTTCTCAGCTTCTCTTGCAGCTAAATGGAACCATGTGAAGAAGTTCTGACTATACATTATAGCCTGGAACGTATAGGAAGTCTACTTCATGAGATACAACTCCACGAGAATAAGGCTCTTTTGTCCTTTCTACTGTTTGGGATGTAAACTTGAGGGCTGCAGCTAGAGCAGCCATTGTTAGCCCATGAGGGGAGGGAGGGTGCAGGTTGATGGACCATTAAGATAGAAAGAGGCTGATGACCAGAAGGTCTCCTACCAAATCTGGACTGCTTGACTTTAGACTTGGTTTTCCTTAAAACATCATTTTTATTGATTATTTACCATATAAAATTTATTCAAATCATATCTATTTGAAGTGGTAAGAATATAGTTAGAGAGAAAGTCATCTTGTAAGAAATCTACTTATAAAACTCATCACAAAAGCTTTTTCCTGTTTTATATTATAGTATTTATTTTCCTTTTTATAGGAACATATAACACAAAGCTAACCTTATTAGTACATTGCCTACTTGCAATTTTGGTAGAAATACTTTCTTATTCAAAATCATGTACTCCATTGGAAAAAAAAAATTCTCACAACCTGACAATTAATCTTTGACTTCCTCTTTAAAGCATCTACCTTCAAATTTTTCCTCTTATACATGCCAGTTGTCATGTACAAACTTAGTTCATATTTCCTTTTTCGACAAAGGCAAAACTTTAAAAACTGTAACTTTATGTAAAGGTCTACACTTAAACAAAACAAAAAACCACAACAAAACATAAAAACAAAATACATTCTCAAAAAAATCACAAACCTGTTAGAAAACATACTGGCAGTGTTTACAAATTAGTTGGTATTTTGTGGAAAATTGTTAGATAATAAAAATGTGAGTAGACTACATGCCAATGTAAATAAATCCATTGTTTTGCACAGTCTGTACAGGTAAACACACACCTGACACTGACAAGTCACATGTTATAATTTATGTGGTTTAACTTCTCAGGGTCATTCTGTCATAATTCCTAACTGGTAACTATTAGTCATTTGATATGTGAGCTATAATAGCAACAACTCAATGGTACTGTATAAGAAACCTGCATACTTAGTACTTAAATTAACAGAAATACCTTAATACTAATCCATTTTGTGCCAGACGATGTGATAAAAATAAGATGACAAATGCAAGCAGAATACAGAATGGAACATCTAATTCGTGGACATTTGCTAAGCCCATTTACTGGAGAAATCTTAGACATGCAGGGACTTCTGAGACTTACTAGGATTCCTTTCATTTTTGAAACAATGAATATGGCATTTTTTTTTACCAAAAGATTTAATGAGAAATTAAACAAAACACACATCAGCCTTTCTAGGCGAACTCGTTCATTAGACTGGAAAAAGTCTGCTTTGTGCAGTTGGCAAAGTGAATCACACAGAGTTGGAATAAGCGGCAGCTAACCCAATACGATCAACACAGGAAATGTATAAAAGCTTGGCATAAATGGTTTTCTATACAGGAAAAAAACTCCACAGTACATTTCTAGGCTGCACTTAATACAAAGGTCTCCTTTCCCTCCCCACTTCAACGTTTCATCTTGGACCACACCAATATTTTGTGCACGTCTGGTGTGTGTGAGAGGAAGAGGATGAGAATAGATAGTTGCTGAAGAAAAGGAAGATAATCATCATATTTGGCTTTCTTCCCAAACATCTGCCCATGGATACCTGCACAAATTGTTTAAAGAACTAGTGCTATTGTTTTGACCCCACCAACACTTTGCCTATAGTGAAAATCTATCTGTAGCAAACTGTCAGGGCTTTTTCTTTTTTCCTTAATAGATATTTTAAATTCCATTAAATATATATTAATGTAGTGCCTACTATGTGCCCGGCATTCATTGTTCAGGCACATAGTATTGCAATGTAACAGTTCCTTTTGAGTTTCTTTTTTATGAAATTCCCTCTGTCATTCCAATAGTACTTATCATCTAGGGAATGGATCTTGGGGTACTACAAAGCCAAACTAGACAGATTTCCCAGTGACAGACTACCAGCTCCACCTCCCAATGGGAAAGTCATTCTTAGGACTTTACCTGTTAGATTTTCAACTGACATGAAGGCTCCAGGTTGGGACACCAAGTCGGAAGACACCCTGATATGACATCAGTTCATTGTCTAGGCTCTTACTACCCTTGGCCCAACATATCCCACAGATGAAAAGAAAACAGTTCTGGCCAGGACTATGACAGCACCCAACCCGGTCATAGTCCCTCTTCCTACCAGCTTAAGTAAATGCTATTACAGATTCATGGAGTTGGGATGTCTTTCTTCCTAGAGGCTTCTCGTTTGCCCCTATCCTGAGAAGTGTTCCCCAGAATGCAAGATAGAATAATCCCTTCTCCGGTCACAGGGGCCTGAGAAGTTCAAGGATGGTGGGGTCCATACCTGTTGCTCCTTGGTATTGCTAGGTCATCTGACAGGGTTCCCCTTTCAAATGGGTCACTCTCATCAGTGAGTTCCACAGTCTCCCTCCAGAGAAAGGAGCAAGATGGGACACAAAACTTAGATCACATGAGTTTAGATACTCTGAAGGGAAGAAGTTCTCTCACCTCACCTATGACTCTGCTTAACTGATCTGAATTAGCAAAAACTGTTCAAAGTAAACAAATAATGGTAACGAGTGCCACAGAAATGCTTAAATGCCAGCTTAGAAAAAAGAAAGGAAAAGTAAAATTTAAATAATCCGCAAAGAACTCTTAAGTAGGTATTTGCTGTAGGTATACTTTAAACCTAGAAATACATTGGGAGCAGGAAGTGGTGGGACACAAAAATCCACAACAGCTAAGAGTGGGAGCAACACCCTATATTTTATTCTGTGTTTGCAACAAATATTTGAAAGTAGTTTCCTCATTTTAGAGGCTTTGGAGACTCTATTGACCTCCTAGTATGAGACAGTACATAGCTTAAACTGAAACACAACAGTAACTTAAGTATACACACTTTTCATTTTTTTTGAAGATTCCAGATTTGCAAATTAGCCTACTTGCTAAAATTTGTTTGTAACCTCAAAATCAGTATTTGTAGCATTTCCTGGTCATTGGTGGACATGTATAAAATGGTAGAAAATTTGAATCCTCTGAAGCACATTCCCAACTGAGGTCAAACAAGGCCATGCTTCTTGTTTCAGCTTTCATACTGCAAACAAATATCCTTTTTGAAGTCTATTTACTGCCATGTTTTTCACATTTTTGTGCTTTTTCTTGGTGATTTCACTGTTTAAAATCAACTCCAGGTGTAGTGCCGTGTAGTGTTTCTAAGCACAGAAGGCTGTGATGTGCCCTCTGGAGGAAATACCTGTGTTCGATGAGCTTTGTTCAGACATAACCTATAATGCTGTAGGCTGTGAGTTCAATGTTAATGACTCAAAATATACATATTAAGTAAGGTGTTTTTAAACAGCAACACACATAAAACAGGATTATGCATTGATGAGTTGACAAAAATGTTGTGATCAGAGGCTTGCAGGAACCTAACTCTGTATTTTCCCCAGGAGCAATGGCTCAGTATTTGCTAATTCAGTGTTTACAGTGATGTAACTACAGTGAATAAGGAAAATCAACTGTGTTCCTAAGGAAAACTAGAGAAAAGCATTTCATACTTTTGTAGGACTTCAAATGTGTTCTTTTTGCAATTCCACTCCATATTAGCAGACCTCAAAGATGGGTTTTCTCTAAGCAGATGTGGCTGGAACTCTTATTAGGAAGATCAGCCCCATTCTATAGCCCCTCCCTCAGATACAGTGAGCCCACCAGGATAGAGAGAAAGTACATGTGTGAGACTCCTGATTGTTCATTTCTCACTTGCTGAGTCATTGCTGACATTGTGGAGCCTGGCACAAAGTAAGGCTTTCCCAAGGGAGCCTGTAACAAAAACTGTGCATTTAGACCTTTTTTTTTTTTTCCCAAATAAAACCATTTGTTAAAATGTCAGCTTTGTTCTCAAGTTTGTAGTCTACTTCATGATTATGTCTTGGAGAAAGAAGGGGTGACATTGCCTTACAGATGTCCTGGTTCCATGATTTAGAAAGTGTCAGTTTGTAAGGAGAATTTATACAAAGTGTAATCAACTGCACATGTCTTCCACCAATAAGAGCATTTCTAGAAAATAAGCATCAAATCTCAGCAGCATGGGTGATCTTCATTCTCCTAGAACTATCCAAAGGGTCTAAATGAGACAGAGCTGGAGCAGAGAACAGAGCTTTAATCTAGAGCCGGCAAATATATCCCATCTTGTGGGCCAGATGTGATTTATTGGTAGTTATTAGAGGGAAAACTATGTTGAGGAGAAATCTGAGGCAAAATCTATGCACAGTTGTGGGTCATTCATTCCATGATTGATTAGTGATGTCTGCATGGGTGAGGAAAAGGCAGTATATGTGCCATGTGTTTGCCATCCACAAATTAAAGCAGTCAAGTATCAGCAGAAGAGTCCTTCTCTTGTTGTATTATAGGATTGTGCCTGACTTGGTGCTCTCTCTCAATGCCATGCTTGACATGTTGCCTCAAATAGAATAGAAGTTTGATGACAGAAAAAAAAAATTCTGCCAAAATACTTAAAGAGGTTTATTCTGAACCAATATGAGTGACCATGAACTAGGAACACACAGTCTCAAGAGGTCCTGAGAAAGTGTGCCTGAGGTGGTCAGGTTACAGTTTGGTTTTATACGTTTTAGAGAGATAGGAATCGTAGGTAAGATCATAAATCAATACATGGAAGGTGTATTATACATTGGTTCAGCCCCAACGGTAGTACATCTTGAAGCAGGGGCTTACAAGTCATAGGTGGGTTTAGAGATTCTTTAGTTGGCAATTGGTTGAGAGAGTTAAGCTGCTTTGTCTAAAAATCTGGAGTTAATAGGAAGGAATAAATGCTTAACTTAAGGAGATCTGCTGTCTGTCCTGTGATGCCATACTACAGCAAGGTTGGAAAAGGAGCCACATTGTATTGGGTCAAAAAACCAGTTTTAACAAGATTTTAAGGTTTGTAAAGCATGACTCCTCAGGCCTCTTAGAAAGGAATTTTAGCAAGAAAAAAAAAATCAGAGTCCAGTCTTCAAGCTCAATAAATAATTGCTAAATATAGATACATAGGTAAGTGTTTATGTACCAGTGAATGTGTAAGGGAAGGGAGAGAAGGAAGGCAGGTTGTTTCAGGCCTCCGAAGTAGAGTTGGAACAGCAGTTTGAGGCTATAAAATCCTCCAATTTGGCTTAAAATCCCACTCTATAGACGGCAGCCTCCCTTGCCTTCACCTGAGGCCATGTAAAGGTGCATAATGTTGTAGCTGTCACCAGCACCACCCTTGAGGAATAGGGTGAGCTGCTAGAGGCCACAGAGACTCAGTAGCACCCAAACTTGGGAATGAATTTTCTGATACTTTTGAGTGCTTAAAACTACAGCTACCCAAGGGGTATTACACAGAAAGAATCACCACATAAAAGTCTTCTGTAATTGATTTGTGTCCATTTCAGGATCTTGTTTATCAACAGAAATGATCCTTGGAGGTACATTAAGCCTGAACAGGGCCAGGCCATCCATCCCTCCATAGGTGCCCTGCAGGGTTGAGGATCCCACCTGCAGCTTCTTTTCATGATCTGCTCAGGAGCCACACAGAAGGATCACATGTATGAATAGAACCGGAAGAGGCCCCTGAGTGGAACAGCCAAACTCAAGGACTGGTAGCAGGAGGGAGACCTCTCTCTGCTCTTTGCTAGGAGTCCAAGCAGTAGTTTCCAGTATGGCACACCGGCGAACGTTAGAATTCTGTTTTAAATTACTTTAAAAAAATTTCACCCTTTTTAAATGTTTTGTATATCTCTTAATGTGCATGGTATATTACCATAGTGGTAAAGTAAGGCTCTAAGGTGCCCTCCCCCACCAGCCAGGGTGGTACCAATGGAGGCCTAGTGGTGAGCCTGAAGGTGCACCCTCCAGCTGCCTCCTCCTCAAATGAAGGCAGTGTGGGGAACTTGGACTTTCACCCCCAACTGGCAGTAATGAGATGGTGTGGTGTCAGAGTGGCATGGTGCCTCCTAAAAAAAGATATAAATAAGATCCAAAGTCTCAGGATATAATAGAAAAATGTCCAAGATACAATTGAAAAGCACCCATCATATCAAGAACGAGGAACATCTCGACTTGAATGAGAAAAGACAGTTGATAGATGCCAACATTTAGGTGACACAGATGTTGGAATTATCTGACAAGGATTTTAAAGCATCCACCATGAAAATTTTTCGGTGAACAGTTATGAACATGTTTGAAACAAATGAAAGAATAGAAAGTCTCAGTAAAGAAATCGAATGATCCCAGGGGAAAAATAGAAGTTATAAAGAAGGATCAAATAGAAATTTCAAAACTAAAATATACAACAACTGAAATTAAAAAAAGAAAAAAACCTCAATGGACAGCTGAACAGCAAAATGGAGGAAACAGATGAAAGAATCTGTGAACTTAAAGATATAACAATAACAATTACTCATTCTGAACAATGGAATGAAAATGAAAAATGAATGAGTCTGAGACCTGTGGGACCATAATTAAGAACATGTTCAAGTCACAGGACAAGAGAAAAAGAGTGGAATTGAAAAAGTACTTGAAGAAATAATAGCTGAAAATTTTTCCTCAATTTTGCAAAAGATGTAAGCCTCAGATTCAAGAAGCTAAGCAAATCCTAAGCAATATAATCCCAAAGAAATCCATGCTAAGACACATCATAGCCAAGTTTCTGAAAACTAAAGACAAAGAAACATTCTTGAAAACAACCAGAGAGAAACCATATCTTACCTGGGGAAAAACAGGGGAAAAACAATTTGGATGACAGCAGATTTCTTACTAGTAACCATGGAGGCCAGAAAGAAGGCACAGTATTTTTCAGATGGTTAAAGAAGAGATCTGTCAACCCAGATATTTTTATCCAGTGCAAATATCCTTCAGGAGTGAAGGAGAAATCAAGACATTCTAAGATGAAGGACACTAAGAGACTTTGTCACTAGCAGACCTACTCTAAAAGAATGGCTGGAAAAAAATCCCCAAATGGAAGAAATAATAAAAGAAGGAATCTGGGAACTTCAGTAAGGAAGAAAGAATAATGGAAAGAATATAAAAATGCGACTAAATACAATTGACTTTCCTTCTCCTACTGAATTTTCTAGATTATGTCTGATAGTTGAAGGAAATATTATACCATTGTCTGTTGTGGCTTTTAATGTCTATAGAGGAAATATTTAATATTCTAAATGTGGGAGGGTAAAGGGACTTAAAGGGAAGTAAGGTTTTTATACATCACTTGAACTGGTAAATGTCAATACCAGGAGACTGTATTAAATTATGTATGTACAGTCATCCCTTGTTATCTGTGGGCAATTGGTTTTAGGATCTCCCACGTATACCAAAGTCTGAATGCTCAAGTCCCTGATATAAAGTGGCATAGTATGTGCATATAACCTCTGCACATCCTCATGTATACTTTAAATAACCTCTAGATTATTTATAATACTTAGTATTATACTTAATGTAATACTTAGTATAATGTAAATGCTATGTAAATAGTTATTATGCTGTATTTTTAGGGAATAATGACAAGGAAAAAAGTCTGTACATGTTCAGTACAGATGCAATTTTTTTCCAAATATTTTCAATTTGCAGTTGGTTGAATCCGTGGATGTGGAATCCATGGATGCAAATGACCTACTGTATAATGTAATAATTACAGCAGCAACTAAAAACCTGTACAAAGATATACACTGGAAAACACTATAGATAATCAAAGTGGATTTTAAAATGTTTAAGTAACTCAGATGAAGGCAGGAAAAAGGAAACAGAGAAATGAAAAACATTCCTTTTTTTTTTTCCAAAAACAGAACAATAGAAAAAATAGAAAACAAAACACAAAATTAAATAGCAGACTTAAGCCCTAACATATCAATAATTATAGTAAATTTAAATGGCCTAAATGCACTAATTGAAATATAGAGATTGACAATGGGTAAAAGATATGATACAACAATATGCTGTCAGTAAGAACTTACTTCAAATGTAACAATATAGGTAGATTGAAAGCAAAAGGATAAAAAATGACATATCATTAATCAAAAGAAAATGGAGCAGTAGTAGCTATATTAACATCAGATAAAATAGACTTCAGAACAAAGAAAATTACCAGGGGACAGAGAGAAATATTGCATAATAATAAAAGAACCAGTCCACCAAGAGGACATGAAAATCCTAAATGTGTATGTACCTAACAACAGAGCTGCAAAACATTAACTGATGGAACTGAAAGGAGAAATAGACAAATCCACAATTGTACTTGGAGATTTCAACATCCCTCTCTTTTAACAATTGATAGAATGATTAGAAAATCAGCAAGGACATAGAAGAACCAGCAGTCAACAAGATCCAACTGACGTTTATGGAATACTCCACCCAACCACAGCAGAGTACACAGTCTTTTCAAGTACCCAAGGAACGTTTACCAAGAGAGATCATATCCTGGGCCATAGAACAAACCTCAACAAATTTAAAAGGATTGAAATCATACAGAGGGTACCTTCTGACCATGTGGAATCAAACTAGAAATCAATAACAGAAAGATAAAAGGAAAATCTCCAAACACGTGGAAACTAAACAACGTGGTTCTAAGTAATCATGTATCAAAAAGTCTCATGGGAAATTAAAAAAATACATTGAACTAAATGAATATAAGTAAACAAAGAAGGATATGACTTTCATGTATAATTGCAGTGTAAAACATAGAAAAAAGACAAAGGAAACTACCCCTATATGTAAACAGTGTTTACTTCCCAGGGGAGAAAAAAAAAAAAAAAAGAAAAAAACATGGGAAGGAGGTGGACAGAGAAAATGCTCAGTGTGCCATATCTCAGTTCACATTCCTCTTTCCTGGGCACACAGAATACTATACTTTCCAAGGCCTTGCTAAGGAGTATCAGTAACAAATGATACATTCAAGTTAGTGTCATCCAAGGAAGCACAATTAAAGGGTTTAGTGAGACCACAAGGGATTTACAGAAGAATAAAAGGGCTATCACTAAGAACAATAAGGCTGTGACTAATCTCAGGCCTGAAGAGGCAAGTGGAAAACTTGGTTAAAGAACATGGAGAGAGGAGGGAGGTGTAGAGAGAACCACCTAGAGAGAAGCTGTGACCTGTTGTCAAGTGACTCAGCTTTCTCAAGGCCCCAACAGGGAGGAAACTAGAGAGATAAATCTCCCTCTCCCTCCCCCTCCCTTGACTTCCTGCCAGAATCCTGTGGCCAAACTCAACTGGAAGCCAGAGGCAAAAGGACCTTTTGATCTGTAATCCATACAGATCAGCTTCCCAGAGCAGAAAGCAAGATGAGGAAAGGTGGATAAGGATTGGGGGTAGTGGACAGGGGTGTGGGAATAAATGGGAAGCTATCTGGGCAGCAGAGAGAACCAAGGATTGGGTGACGATCTCAGAGACATGTTTAAAATGGCAGTGTCACAATATGGACTAGGGGGAGAGTTGCCAAAGGAACTGCCCAAACCCCAACTGACCATGATGTGAGTGAGAAACAAACCTTTATTATATTAAGCCCCTGAGATTTGGGGTTGTTTGTTAAGCAGCTACTGTTAATTACCCTGACTAATGCACCTAATAAAAGTCAGGGCCTCAAATTTTGTGTGGAGTGGAATATTAAATACACAGGCCAGCACACAGGAGTAATTAAAAAGTGATTCCAATATTTACTTGTGTCTCTTGAAAAATGCCAATGGGGATACAATTCATAACTTTAGTTGCTCCTCTCCAAACCTATTTTATCACCAATACAATCCTCTTTTGCATAGATACTTTCATCCATCAACCTTTGAAAACATCCTCCAACTCCTAGTTTGTGCAGGAGTTTTTTTGACTCATCCCCTCTTCCCTCCCAGCTCTTTATAATGTGGGTGATTTAGCCTCTCTCTTTGTCTTCCCATCTCCCTTTTAGTCTTTCTTTTATCACAAAGATCCCTAATTCCAATTGCCTAATACAGACGGATGTGTAGGGCTTATATAAAGTTAAGATAGGGAAATAGGAGGGATCCAGAGATGCGGTTAAGACACAGCCCATGTGCCTGTAAAAAGTCTCTGAGACAAAATTGACATGCAGCGTGTTCATTGGGGAGCACATTTCAGATCAACTCCTGTGGAAGGGAGAGGGAGGAAGAAGGTGGGCAGAGGGCAAGCCAAACTGTGACACAGGAGCTCTGGAGCCTGTGCATCCCACCAGTCTTGTCCTTTCTTGGTGAAAATGGCTTGGCCTTTATCACTCTGCCTCCATCTATTGTTGATGGGGGCCTCACCAGGAAGCAGGTGACCTCGGGTGAGGAGATTCCTGAAGGGGCTGACAGCTGAAGACAGCCAGCTGACAGCTCTCCTTGCAGCAGGGACAACAAATCCTGCTTTGCAAGGAGACCCGGGCAGCTGGTTTCGTGTCCATCACTGTGCAGAGGGCCTGTGGGTGTGCTAGAGGTGGACTGCAGCTCCAGCTCTGAGCTACTGGCAGTTTCTGCAGTCATTGGTACCATGGGGAGATTGCTGTTGTTCTATCCACGTTGTTCATTCCTATTGTACAATGCCTTGAGGCCCTTACTGTGCCACATTTTCCACTTCCTTGGAGGCCCACGTCAAAATTTTCTTCTTTCAAGAAGCTTTGCTGTCTGACCCTCAGCATCTCCCACCATTATACCCCAACACTGCTGGGTGTTTTGCATGGGAGCTGCAGCCCCTGTAGGTTCTCCCTGGGCTCTCTGGGCTGCAGGGTTGTAGAGAAGTGTGCCACTGGCCTTGCTATAATTCACTGATTTCTCGTTATTATTTAAGAACCAGGTAATGACTGCAGTTACCACCAGGACTTATTTATGGATCTGTCTCTCCTGACTGTTAGCCTCAGGAGGCACTCTGGAGCTGTGGATAACTTGCTGGCCCTCAGAGCTGATTTTTCCTGACTGTATATAATTAGAGCCTGGGCAGGAATAGCCTTTTAATTTCTCTTTTCCCAATGAGCCTGATTTTTCAATTCTTGTAATGGCCCAGACCAGCGTTGTATAAACTTTGGAGTCAAGTCCTAATGAGCCGAGAGAGCAGTGGAACAAATGCTACAGAGCCCACAGACAGGCCTCTGGGTTTGAAAAACAGCTTAGTCATGAACTACCTATATGGATTTGGACAAGTTTCTTAATCTCTATACACTTCAGTTTCCTCATATGTCAAATATGGATAATAGTGCCTCCCAATGAAGAAAAAAATCTCCTATCGTGTTTAGCACCATGCCTAGCACTCGGTAGGCACCTGAGTAGTGTCTGTGGTGTGGTTGTCATTATTGCTGTTTCCATGTTTTTCTATGAGAAAAGTGGATTGCGGTTAGTGATTTTGATTGGCTTTAACAGCTCCTGAGACCTATTTCTTCACCAACTTTCGTTTGTTACTCTTTCCCTAACCCTACCTCTAGTTGTGATTTGTAGTAAAACCCTGCAACCACTCTAATGGCAACACTTATTGCAGTGCTCCCAATGAGTTCTGTGTGCACTTGGTTTAGTTTTGTTGCTCTCATTTCTTGTTGCCAATACTCATTGACTGTGGCCCTCCTGGTTACAGAGCTCCCTGAGTTCACCAAAGAACTCATCTTTTAGGGGAACAACCCAGGCTCAGACAAGTGTGAGATTGCTCAAGGGAGTAGTTTCTAGAAAGCCATCAATATTTAATATTCCTCTCCACAAGTTTAGCCTTATTTCTAATCACCTAGTTCCTTGAACTTGAAGCTCCAACCATTTGCATTTCCCTGAACATTCCATGCTCAAGACCACTGAGAATATGTGCAGTCTCTTTTCTCTGTCTCAAAATCTTTTCTTTTCAGTCCCTATCTTCACTTGGCTGACTTCTTCAGTCCACCACAGAGTTCAGGTCTTCTTTTGTTTATGATTTCTATGGAAGATAGTCACATATCGTCATGCACCATTCAATCTCTTTATTCTTGGTCCTGCTGCTTTCTTAGCATCTCCTTTACCTGTCAACGTCACAACTGAGACAGCGATTATCCTGAACTCTGGGTATGATGAGAAGGGAGTGCTATGTACCTGTGGCTAAGTTGGATCATAGAGACCTCTTGCTTTGTGGTTTTGTATATCTAGTTTATATATCTAGAACATGAATTCCATCCAACCATCTATCCATCCATTCATCCATTTATCCAACAATAACATGTTTATTGAATAATATAAACCTGAATCAGGGCAAAGGTGCATCCCTACCTTCAATAAGCTCATGCCTAACATAGGAGATAAAATACATGTACAAAAATTGTAGAGTAAAGCAAAATGCAATCAGTATTATGGGATCAAGGTTTTATGGAAAAACAAAACAGCTTTTCTGATGGTGGTAGTAGGGAAAGGAGTCCTTGGTATAAAACATGGTACTTTAGCTTGACCTGGAAGGAAAGATAGGGTTTTAATAGGTAGCAGTAGAGTTGGATCCTTCTAGGCAAAGGAAGGAGCAGGAGCAACAGCCACAGGGGCAATGAAATGTAATGTGGGGACATTTCATGCATCCATGTGTAGCTTAAAGGAAATAGTGGGAGTGAGGCTGGATAGCTGGTTATCACAGTGAAGGGCAGAGCTAAATAAGAAGTGTAGAATACATTTGGTAGAAGATCTGTAACTATTGAAAGGTTCTGAGCATCAGAGTGACATCAGCAGAGCTATGTTTTAGCCCAGGTTTATTTGGTAATACTGTGCAGAAATTTTTCTAGGTAGAGACCAAAAGTAGACTAAAGACTCTCAGGAGAAGAGTGAGATGTCTGGCTGGACCAGCCCACTGGCAGTGGGACTGGATATGAGCAGAGTGTGAGAATGTTCAAGAAGCTGGATGCATACAGCTTGGATGTCAGGGTTGAGGGAGGTTTTGAATCCAAGTAAATGGTGGGACCCTTAGAGAACAGCAGGTTGGGAGCTAGACAATCAGTTTCCCTTTAGAGAAAGGAATGAGAAGTATCAGTGAGAGCATCTAGAAAGAGGAGTTCACATCAGTGAGTATGAGGGGTTAGAGCACAAAGGTTCATCAGGGTTGGTTCAGAATTTGGATTAACTGCCTTAAGAACTTGTAGGGAAGAATAGCAGAAAGATGGAAAGCTGATGATTCTGTTCTTTAGCATATAGAATTTTATCTTTGTGAAGGACCCATTAGCTAACTAACAAATTTCCTGGCCTGGAGACAAAGTGAAATCAATTGCCTTCATAGATTGATTGAGGCGTCTAGAAACATCCAGCTTGGACTAGCTTCCTTTCACCATGAAGCTAGAATGCGAACTCTAGGTATTTGCTTTACTAATCACAGGTTACTTTTTTACATCACCCAACTAGGGTATCCAGAGGATAGCATCCTTCCTGTCCCCATTCCCCTCAGGTAGGCAATGAAGAGCCAGAGTGTTATTTCAAGCATGTCTCTTTCTGGGGTCTCAGAAGGAAACAAACACTCCAGAGTTCTGTGACAAATCCAGAAAACAGAAAGTGAGACCAAGTCTTGAGGCATATAGGAGCCATATATCATTCCATCTTCTCAGGAGACTGGCTAAGCCCATTGTCCCTGAGTCCTTGGGAGTTTACGGTTTTGTATTAAATCTAAGTGTTTCCTCTTGATGAAGGTTTTTAAGATGGGCATTGTAAATTACTCTAAGGAAACTTTTTAGTCAGCAAGAATTTATGACAATGATAAATTTGGGCAATGTCTTTTTAAGTGTCTCTATGAATGAACACTTTTAAAATTTCCCTAGGTTCTAGTCAAAGGTAGAGCCTCTTGGTGATTATTTTTGTACTTTCTGTGTCTCAAGTGACTTCTTTTATTAAGATTCCCAAGAATAAGACTTATGATTTATCTTGATGACATATTAACAGCCAGTCATACCAAATACATTTTTCTTTCTTATGTACCAGAAAGTATATTCTTGCTGTCAGCCTTTGGGGTACAATGAATTTCAAAAAGTTCTCTGGTGTTTTTCTTCAGCATTGAACATTTTTAACTTTGTAAGTTATCAAAATAGTTAGAAAGAGGTTATGGAGAGAAAAAGAAACAAAATGAAGACAGAAGGTGTCTTATAAACAAAATGTAAGAAAAAAATGAAATTCATTCTGTGACTTTCATTTATGAAATGACTGAATTGTATTAATATTTAAGGTGAATCCCATTAGTGGATGAATTTGTACTCAGCCAAAATCAGTTGACTCAGTGGCCATATCTAACATTTCCAATATGAAAGAGAGTTTATATTTCACATTAAAAACCATTTTCAAGGTACTATCATTTAGAAAAGAAACAAATGAAATTATGTGAATGTCACAGTGTGTTTTTTATTGTTTATCTCTTGGGCTTCACTTCTTGGATATGTTTACAGAAGAATAAGCAATCAAATCACTGGCCACTTCAGATTTCCCTTAGGATAGATGAGTCATTCATGACTCACTAGAGGAGGAAAGCATCTTTCATCTGTTGCAACCCCCCCCCAGCTTTCTTATTTTATATAACATAATTCATATCATTCTCTTCATGTAAACCCTCACATTTGAATTCAAAGGTCCTAATAGTAAGTTAAAACCATGCAACATGTCCTTTGGTTATTTCATAGACACCATCTCCATACAATTAGTTAAGAATTTTTTGGTCTCTATCAGATTTAATTTTGACCTTAACTTTTTAATAAGAATTTTTATAAATAGAAACAAAAGTGCATGATGGGAAAGAGAAATAGAGACAAGAGGATTTATGCATTTAAGTAGTGGCCTCTTGGTGCTTCTGTTCTGAAGAGCATGTTTCCCATTTTTTAGGTGAAAAAAAGGATGTAATGTAGAAATGTAA
The DNA here is from genome assembly GCA_963574885.1 of Lepilemur ruficaudatus. NCBI lineage: Eukaryota > Metazoa > Chordata > Mammalia > Primates > Lepilemuridae > Lepilemur > Lepilemur ruficaudatus. The sequence continues at coordinate 47,861 of CAUYRT010053624.1, forward strand.
AAATGTGCAGTAGAATTTGGATTTATTCTCATACCTCTTGATGTGCCCATCATCAGGCTATTGATCTCTGTGGAAGAAATAGTCTGGCTTTATGCACATAACAGGAGTTCTGGCACAGGTTCTTAATATAACATTGCTGCTCTATTGATATTTGTTGTCTATATCAGCTCATCAAAATGGGTTGGAGTTTATATTTATGTGCTGAATATAATACATACATAAATAAATAGATACGTGAAACATGAGCCATCCTTCCTGGATGGCACTGAGGGGCTGGAGCACTGAAACTGACTTGGCAGCTTTTCCAAGGAACATGGTGGGTGATGTTGTTGGGTCTCCAAAGACCCTGTAGTTGGCTGGAGGTTCTAGAACTCCTTTGAATAAACTAGAATAGGTTTCAAAGCTGTAGAGCTCAGTTTATTTAGCATACACTGTTTATTATTCATTGATTATTCATTTATTTATTCTTCACTCATTCGTGAACTTTAGCACTGAGTTGGTGCTTCTTTGGGATGTTCATTGAATAAGTTCTTCTATTTAAGTGCTTCTATTATAAGTATACTAAGGGTTCCCTAACCAGTTGCTACCTAGCTGGTACCTCCCTACATATCCTCTTTCTATCTCACCACCTAGAACTTCTCACCCATTTCAGACTAGGGGGAGCTAGCTGGTGTGTATGTGTAGAGTAGGCTGGGTCCTCAGCAACAATGACTGCTTGTGGGGCACTGATGTGAGATTAGGTTTGGTGTAAACTCTGAAGTGCAAATTCAGGACAAGAATGGCCTTGGAAAGTAAAATAGACGATTTAGCCAAATCTAAACCTGGACTTAGGATCTAAAATCAGAGGATATAATAAATATCGCATGGATTCCAAGTGACCCTTGACAATCCTTTAACTGCTCATAAAGTTCTGTATATGTTACCTCTTTTGAGCACATTGGCTACCTACATGACATTTCCCATTAAGCCATCCATAACTAGTGTTCCTCCAGGACCCCTCTCTCTCCCAAGGCTACCTCTCCCCCATTCCCTCAACCATCCAACCTTTCTTCTGTCCTTTTCAGTCAGGTGCATATATTTGAATTTGCATAAATTGACAATAATGCTAGACCTCAGGATCTAGACTTCTAAAGTCCAAAAATACTGGAAAAAATATAAGTAACAGTTTTTAAGTAACAGTCTTGAAAAACAGGGTTAGGAAGTCAGATCAAGTATTTAGCCTGGTGTGTTAAAACACAGAAGGAAGGCAGGCCAGGTGGAGCTCTTTCTAGCATGAGTGTCCTCATCCACTGTCTCAAGCTGACTGAGCAATGATGTTGAGGAGTGAGGAGAGAGTGCAGGAAGTATCCCGGGACCTGTACACACCCCTTAGCCCCCTTCCTTTGTCTAACATCACTCTGGAATTGCTCACTTTTCCCAGGATTTCTTGACGTATTTTTATAAAACTGAGTATTGCAAGGGTTTACTGTATTTAATGTGCTTATTTACAGTTCTCAATGACATACTCAAATTGAGTCACCAACTTAAAAACAAAAAACATTTTCAAGACATACCACCTGATAATACCAATAATATACTCTGTAAATGTTTAAAATTAAATTACAATATGATTTAATAGTAATAATATAAATGTTAGAAATAGAAAAAAGCATAATTCTATCATTCTAATCTAAGAGCTCTTTTTATTATTGCATATTCTCCTTCCTTCTTTCCTTCCCATATTTATTCTGTGTCTAGTCTTTGCAGATACTGTTCTAGGGTCTTGGCGATACAGCATCACAAAACAAAGATTTCTGCCCTCCTGGAGATTACAGATTAATTAAACAGCAGACATAAAAATCAGTAAATCGTATATTAGAAGCTTTTAATTTTATTGGAAAAAACAAAACATCAACTCGGGTAATGGGGTTTGAGAGTGCTTGGGATAAGCGGCAGGTAATGGTGTTAAGGAGAGTAGCAAGGACAGGGAACCTGGGAGCAAAGCCTTCAAAGAGATGAGGGAGGTCACCGTGCAGATGTCTGAAGAAAGAGCAGAGAGATCTGCAACTGCAGAATCTTGAGATGGGAGCTTGTCTGGAAAGTTCCAGGAATAGCAAAGACACTTGTGTAACTGAAGCAAAATGAGTGATGGGGGAAGGGTATAGGAGATGAGGCCAGAAAGATGAGACGAGGCTCCATATATAGACCTTGAGGACTTTGACTGTCTGTCTGATTGGAGTGAAGCTGAGAAGTTGCATGAACCTCCATGCATAAGGCATCCTCTGGCTGCTGTATGGAGAGGGGTGGACCTTGCAGGGAGGGCAGCAGGAAGCCCAGTTGGGAAGCCACTGCAGTAATGCAGGAAAGAGATGATGGTGGCTGGGCCAAGGTGGAACAGTGGTTCATATATACCCATTTTGCGGGGTTCTAAATGTAACGCACTTGACTTCATAACTCAGCCAGTATGCAAAGCATTGAAAAATAGCAAGCCAGAAACCCCAGCAAGTTAGCTGTCAGTCTTCTCCTTAGTGCTCTTTTCAAAGAACGTGTAATAACAATGGGATTCAGATTTGGGGAAGGGCATGTCTTAGAGGGTTTTGTTGATCCATTGTCTGAGAGTTTTCTGAAAGAGAACATCTATGCATTTATCAAAATTCTGCTGATAACATATTAATGAATCATTAGTATCATTGTTTGCTGCTTCAAGGATCACATGCTTTGTCCATTTACCTTCGTTAAATCTGGTAAACTAAAAGTGTTTGAGATTATGAGATTCTTTTCTGCGTAATTTATTTTATAAACTACAAATGTAAATCATACCACTCTCACATGCAATTTCAGTTGAGAGGGTAACGACAATGTTGCCTTAATTGAGACATTCTAACTTGGGGGGTGCCCACAAAACCACTCAGTTGAAATGCCATTTTGATTTTTTTAAGATGTTTTTGGTTTTAAAAATCATTTACAGAATGTCATTTTTGTAATTCTAATTTCAATTTATAGCCTAAACATTGCAATGAGCTTTGGGGAATATTGCAGCTTGCTTAAGGTCTTTGTCTGCTAATGTTTCTATTACTGCATCCATAGTGAAACAAGGACATTTTTTTAAAAAAACTTCTGCATAAGCATTCTCTAACTGTGTTCTATTATGGAGCACCAGACATTGTAGGGAAGCTTGGCATTGTTGTTGTCATTCTTATTTTGGGTAGTGAGTTACTGTGGTGGTGGTGGTAGTTTTACATCTTTTTTACCTTTTCCAGGGCAAACAGAATACGCCAAGGGTCTGGAGACCCTGATTGTAGAGGCAATCATAAAGTTGACCTAGCCCAAGCCTTATATTTTATAGATGGGAAAAATGAGGTTCAGACTTCATTAACTTAATGAAGCATTTACATTGTGTTTTCTTGATATTACTAAAATATGAACAATATCACATCCTACTTTAGTCTGAGTCTGGCCACATAAGGGGAGTGGCATCTAGGCCAACAGGGAATTTTTGTGGGATTTTATTCCTGTCCTTTATCTTTGCTATAGTAATCTGTCAAAAGACCCATTCTTCAGGTTTAATAGGCCACATTTAGCTTGTAAAAAGCAAAAGAGAAAGAGTTTATTTAGGCAACCATTCTTTCCCTATAGTTAGGTTGCTAGACAGATGATGAGGGAAATCATTCTTTCAAAGAGAAGATGTTCAGCTCTGTCTTCCTAAAACTGAAGTGAGATGCAGTGTGTTGCTGTGCAGTGTCATTCTTTAAAGATTGATCAATCCTCCCCGCTAGGGAACCACAGACTTAGAATTCACTGCTAGCGGGGAAAGTCACGCCCCTCAATAATAGACAATAATGACTGTAATAAAATAAGGCTGCAGCTCAGACAGCAGAAAAGTGTCACCACTGGCGATGGGGATGTAAACATGACCTAATTGATGATCATGAGAACAGGCTGTTGGTGCCCCAAATAGAGTGCAAATTCTGGCGCTGCACGCTCTCTAGGTGATCTTGGACAAGACTTTGGGCCTCTGTTTTCTTATTTGTAAAATGGAGATGATCGTGTGTACCTTATCAGATGAGAAGGCAGTTAGGTTCCAGTGAGAGAGATGAGTTCCACGTAATATCACAGGCAGTCTACTAGTGGAAAGTTCTTCCTTGGCCTGGCATCCCTAAACCTCTGACAAATAGCATAGTGAGCTTGGCTAAAACCCTGCTGGGGGTACTGAGAATCTGCTCAGATTAGGGAGTTGAAAGGTATGCTCTTTCAGTCATTATTTTTGAGAAATACTGAGTTTTACCAGCCATAGATCTGGGAGTACATAACCACCCTGTTGATTAGAATATTAGGCATTGTTCAAAGTGGACTGTCTTTCCTTTCCTTTTCTTTTTGGACTGGGTTGGCAGCTTGTAAGTGCAAGCATTTGGGTCCCCCATCATTGGGGCCTCCTGCTGACTTCTGCCTCTGACTTCTGGGCGTGCCCTGTAGTAGTGTCTTGAGGGTCTGATTACCTGTGTGCCTTTTCATTTGGGGATGGGGCTACAGTGAGATATTCGTGAAGTAGGTTCTGTGACAAGCCACCTAGACACCCCCTTCAGTACTGCTGACACACAGACCTTGATGTCAGCCTGCTTTGGGAATTGCCTTTGCTGACACCAGGGCCCACATCCAAAGCCTGGTTGATGCACAAGATATAAAGGCCTGGCCTTTCACACCATCTCGGGACAACTCTGAAGAGCCTTCCTGTCTACACAGCTCCCCATGGATCAGCTGAGGCCCATACCCGACTCTGCTTCCCTGCCTTCCTTTCCGTGTGTGGCAATCCTGCAAGCACAGCCTAGGAAACCTCCTGCATGCTCACCTCACCTCCAGCTCAGAGTCTGTTTCACAGGGACCCGGGTCTACAACAAGTGGGCTATCTGTATAAAGTGTGTGTCTGTGGATGTCCATCAAGGATATTTTCAGTGCTCTGTCTCTTTAAGTCTGCTCCTGACTGTGACCACCCTTTGGCTCACACCTTGCCCTGTGTATTCTCTTCACTCCATAGTTTCTCCTCATGCTCTTGTTAGCCTTTACTGGCCACTGAATTTTAAATTCCATCACCTTCCTTAGGGAGTTGTCTGTGTGTCCAGATGCTGGACATGGGGATTGGAGAGTGAGGATGGTGACCAAAGCAGGGCATTTCAAAAACCTGTGAGTCGAACTTTGCCGTTCCCATTAGCAAGTTCAAAGAATTAAACGTCTTCCTCCCATCTTCATTTTTAACCCCTTATAAAATAATAATAGAGTAGGTTTCTAATTATAAACAATCTATTTTTAAGAATTCAAGAGCCAGGCTAAGTCAAAAGAAAATTTTAATTTTAAAACAGTGATCTAAAGTTATGTCAACATATTGGCTATGTTTTTCTTGGGATGGTGGGGCTATTGGTCATCTTTTTATGGTTTTTACCATTTGTGTGGGTTTTTTTTCAAAATTTCTATATAAAGAGTATACATTACTTTTGTAAATGAAAAAAAATGACATTTTATTAAGAAAACTCCCACTACATCCTGTGTATGCCTGTGGCAGCTGTAGCAGGAAAGCCCCAGATGTTTCTGACCTCTCTGAAATGAACACCTCACCAGAACCTAGAGGTAGGGCTTAAGTCTCTTTGACCAAGGCATAAAGAACCACTAGAGAATAGGGCATATTTTATGCTATAGCTTGTAATTGCAGAACATTGACTTTTTCCAGTGAGATTACAGAAAAGAAGATGTGAGCATCACAGCCTGGGTTGGGAAATTTCATCTCCCTTTTTACAGATGTTAATTAACATAACAAAACATTAGTGAATGTTTAGCCTTTACTCTTGTCTGTTCTAAGCAGAGACTGAATAAAAATATGTCCTAAGTAAGTCAAATAGATTAGGAAAGGCATTTTTATCTGGAAAAAAAATTGATGTGAAATACGCGGTCACCAAAGAAGGGCTACCATGTTTTACTTTGTAATTATGAAAATTTGTCTTTTTTGACAAGTGAAATGAATTTAGGCACTCAGGCATGGGGAGAAAGTTGAATTGTCTGAAAATTAAATCAAAGTAAAAATGAAAAATATAAATGGGTGTTTCATATTCACTAACATGGGAGTCATCTTTTAGATCTGACATTTTGAAGCAATCCCTGAGAAACTTGATAGCTCATACCTCTGAGTAAATTATGGTCCCAACCAGTGTGGAAATAATTGAGAATGTTTGTTGTTTTTAAATAAATGCAATAAATCTGAAATGGCATCAGCAGTCTGGAGTACAGAGAGTACCATTCTATATTGAGACATACAACGTGCTGAGATCTTATCACAGAGAAGCACATAGGTAGATGCCCTGGGTGTGACAGGACATAGATGCATAGGCACATTCACATACGAGAGCAGCATGGAATTGGCCAAAGAGTGGAGACACCCAGCAGACATGGGCTCACACTGTGTCCTAGAGGTGTGGCCCAAGCCAAGTTGTTTCCCTTTAGAGAGGTGAAAGTTAATGAGACTGTGTCTCCTAGAGGTGCTGGGGAAGTTGATAAGTACTCATTAAATAGCTGCTACTGTGGCAGGTATGAACACACCTTGAATGGTACCTGAGTACTTTTTCATCTCTTTGCATGTGTGTGCATATGTGTGAGTACTTTATGAGTATTTATGTGCATATGTATAATTTTTCTATATGTACAGTTGGCCCTTGGAATCCATGGGTTTTTGCATCCGTGGATTCAAGCAACTATATATTGAAAATATTTGTAAATATCTGAAAAAATATTTTCAAAAATATTTGAAAATATCTGTACTAAATATGTACAGACTTTTTTCCTTGTCACTATTCTCTAAACAATACAGTATAACAGCTATTTATATAGCATTTGTATTTGGTATTATAAATCATCTATAGATGATTTATATTATATAGGAAAATGTGCATAGGTTATATGCAAATCCTATGTCATTTTATATTAGGGACTTGAGCATCTATGGATTTTGGTATCCATGGGAGTTCCTGGAAGCAGTCACCCTCATATAGAAAGGGACAACTATATATGCTTTCCATGTGTGTGTGCTTTGTGTGTGTATGCATGTACTTTGTGTGTGTGCATGGGTAAAATTTGTGTATCTTTGTTTTGTATATGTTTACTCTGTGTGTGTGTGTGTGTGTGTGTGTATTTTGGTTTGGGCATCTTCAGGGAATGAGACTTCTTGGAGCAGCAGTGAGCCATGCTTTGTGTCTCATAGGCATGCACCCTCTGAGAAGAGCTCAAGAGACGGACCTGGGGCTTTGGTTTTCAACTGAGCGACTGAACCGACTGTGCCAATTCCTGTGAATCCTTAAGTACACTAAATACTGTATGTATGTATAGTGTTTATATATATTATATATTACTATGTTTTTTAAAATAAACTGTATCTGTATTTTATGCCATATTTTAAAATACTATATGCTATTTTTTTAAAAAGTGTGGCTACTTTTTAGATATAACTGAGAAATGTGGATATCCCACATCATTTAAAAATGAACCATTCCACAGAGCAGTGTCTTGTGAGCAATTAATGAGTCTGGGAGTCTTGAATTTTTTTAATTAGTTCTATAGTCGAAGGTGGTTTATTTCAAGACAAAGAAACCCTTTGACCTAACTTGAGTAAGGAGATTCATGATAATAAGAAATTGAGAGTGCCATATGAGACTAAAAGGAAAAGATGAGCTGTAAGCTCATTTCATGCCTTCTGTTTCTTCTCTCCTTCCCTTTCTTTCTCTCTGGAGAAATGTGGTCTCTTGGTTTTGCACATCCTCCCCACCTGCCTGATCTTTCACTTTATTCTAGTTCTTTCTGAATGGACCCTGGAATAAGAGAGGATTCTAGGACCCCTGTCTACAAATGGAAACTGGGCTGGGGGCTCTCATGTTGGTCAGAGCAGGCCTGAGCTCCCAGAATGCCTGGCATGGTTTAGCAAGGTAACTGAGATATTTCTTCTGATTCTGGAGTGTGTGTGTGTTTGTGTATGCATACACAGAGCACATTTGTGTGTGAGACAGAGACAGATGGGGACAGAGACAGTAGGACAGAGAGAGGCAAGAGTGAGGTAGAAAGAGAGACAGAAAGATACATAGAGAGACACACACAGAGATAGATACAGACAGAGAGGGCCTGCAGAGCTGTACACAGAAAGGATATATCCCAGTGGAAGAACAATCTGCGTGGTGGTTAAAGTTGAGGCCTCTGCTTGCTGGAAGAGCTGTGAATAATGGTCAGAACAGGAAGGAGTTCCAGGGCACAAGCTCAGTGCCCAGAGTCCTCAGCTGGGGACTCTTTGCTTGGCTGGGGAGGGTCTGATGGGCCAAGAAGGCTGGCAACTCAGGCTGCTGAAAGCAGACACACCAGCAGGGGGCAGTTCATGGGGCTGTGTGGAAGCTGGGTACTGACCATCTCCTGTGTATTAACAAACTTGTTGATAGCCATCAATCAAGGCGTAAAAAATGGAATCTCATTTTTGTTTCAATTTGCATTTCTTTATTGTTGAGTGAGGTTATGTGGAGCTTTCATTAAACAGCTTGCTTATTAACTATTAATAATTATAAAATTATTATGGCATTAGGTTATTAAGTATGAAATGTCCAATTTCCTTAAGTACTAAGTTTGACAGTTGATATCTCTGACATTTCACTTTGATACTTATTGTTTTATTTTTATTGTAAAGGAACATCCTCAGTCTTTCCCTCAGTCTTTCAAACGCATGTTTTGGCTTGTGATTATCTTTCAAAGATTTTTTTAGAGCAATTTTTGTGAAATCATGGATAA
>CAUYRT010053626.1:0-10510 GCA_963574885.1 Lepilemur ruficaudatus
AAAGAGAAATAATCTGTGCTACATCCATAATTGTGTACCTCTCAGGAGTAAAAATAATTTAACTCTTTATTCATTCAGTGATATTGCTGAATATCTAAAAATGTTTCTGAGCAAAAAACCAAACATAAAAATGATACATAATTTAAGACTCCATTTACATTAAATTCCACGAATTGCAAACTAATCTAAAGTGACAGATAATAGGCCAGGCACTGTGGCTCATGCCTGTAATCCTAGCACTCTGGGAGGCCGAGGAGAGTGGAATCTTTGAGCTCAGGAGTTTGAGACCAGCTTGAGCAAGAGTGAGACATCGTATCTACTAAAAAAACAGAAATTAGCTGGACAACTAAAAACACATAGAAAAAATTAGCTTGGTATGGTGGCACATGCCTGTAGTCCCAGCTACTTGGGAGGCTGAGGCAGAAGGATTGTTTGACTGCAGGAGTTTGAGGTTGCTGTGCGCTAGGCTGATGCCATGGCACTGTATGCTGTGTGACAGAGTGAGGCTCTGTCTCCAAAAAAAAAAAAAAAAAAGGACTAGTTGCATGGGAACCAAAAAGAGTTATAGAGGGAGAGGCATGGAGGAGGGATCACAGAAGTGCAAGGAGAAAATTTTCCAGGTAATTAACATATCAGTTATTTTAATGTTATTAGTGGTTTCATGAATGTATGTATTTGTCAAAATTTATAAAATGCTTTATATATGTACAGTTTATTGTATGTCAGTTATATCTCAACAAATCTGGTAAGAAATTCAAAAAAAGAATACCTGTGGTTCTTAACCTTTCTGCTTCAGTCTCCTTATCTGTAAAATAGATCCACGTTCCACAGTACTTATCATATAGTTTACAACTTGTGTTATTCATTATTATTTGCCTTGCCTGCTCTGCAACCAACACAATGTTCTCCTAATTTTAAGGCCTAAGCACTTCTTGCTAAATTTTTTATAATGTGGGAATGTCCTGGGATGATGTGAAAAGCGTGATCAGAGTAATGATATGGGTAGCTGAGGAAAAAATACAAAACGAGAGACCTATTGGGCCACAGACTTACTGGTTAGGTGAGGGAATGGTGCCATCTTTCCACTGTCAGGATCCATTTGTTGGAATTTGTACTAGTCCCATCCAGTGACCTGACTTCACCAATTTAAGGAAATCGTTTTTGAAATCCAAAACACACTACATTTTTTCAAGCATATCCCACCAGCTGGGGAGTGGAATTAGGGGTCTCAATAGGGGAAAGGAATTCCTCAAAAACTGATTCATGTGATTAACTGTCCACCTCGGTAAATTCACTGAAAATCATTTAATTGTACACTTAAAATGGAGTGTTGGTTGTACATAGGTATAGTTGGAGCACTATGTATGTACTCTCTGGACTACTTTGACAGAGTAGGCTTTTGAATGTAACAAGATAAGTCAACTTGAGTGGTAATATATTTTGGGATATCAGCTCACTACAAATTGTGACTATAAACATTGTACTGTAAATGCTTTGTAGTTTTCCCCCAATAAAAAAAAAAAGATACAAACCTAAATTGACCAAATAGAATACAGTCAGAATAGAATCTTTTGTATACATGACAAAAGGGCCCAATTTCCGTGGCCAAAATTAGTCTTTTCAACAGATTGTGCTGAAACTCCCAGATATTCCAAGAACAAAAAAATTTAACTTGATTTTTATCTTTCACTGTGTGCAACCCCCCCAAAAAAAACCCTCAAAATGGAATAAAAAACTAAGAATAAAACCTAAAATTATCATATTTCTAGAAGAAAACATAGGAAAGGAATTTCCATGACCTTGGGGTAAGCAAAAAAAATTAAAGAAAGCAAAAAAGTCCAAACAATATAAGAAAAATTACAAAGATTAGGATTCACCAATACTAAAACATTCTACTCTGAAAAAGACAAAGTTATGGAAATGGAAAATGAAGACACATAGTAGGTGAAAACATTAATAATACATATATCAGATAAACTACTGGTGTTCAAATACCCAAAACTGTTATAAATCCATAATAGAAACATAAACAACCCAATAAAAATGTGTAAAATATCTGAATAGATATTTCATAAAATAAGATATATAGTTGGCCAATAAAAACATGAAAATACACTCAAAAATATTAGTCATCATGTAAATATTAATTAAAACTACAAAGAGATACTACTACATACTCCAGACTACACGATACTGTACTACAAACTATATTATACTATAATGGCTAATATCAAAAAGACTGACAGTACCAAATATTGACAAAGATGTGGAACTGGAGGAATGCTCCTTATTGGAATGCAAAGGGTTAAATTCACTTTGAGATAACATTATGGGAGTTTTTTCTAAAGTTTGGCATGCTAATAATTCACAATCCAATGATTACACTACTAAATATATGAATCTTAAAGACATTGTACTCAACTCTTAAAAAGTTTATAAAGAGTAAAAGAAACCAAACCCACAAGACTATATATTGTATGATTGCCTTTATATATAATTCTATGTAAAACAAATCTAATCTATAGTGACAGAAAGCACATTAGTGGTTACCTAGATCCAGGTGTGTAAAATGATGAGATAGAGTCACAAGGGAACTTTTCATTGTCATGGAAGCATTCTATATCTTGATTGTAGTGCTGGTTACATAAATATACATTTGTCAAAGCTCATCAACATGGGTGCACTTAATTGTTTATACCTCATTGAAGTTTGGTTTTAAAAATATAGATTATGTGCCTTAGGTTTAGGTCTGTTAACCATCTTGAGTGTATTGTTGTGAGAGCTGAGAGGTAGGGATCCAGTTTTCCCAGCACCATTTATTGAAAAGAGATTCTTTTCCCCAATGCATATTTTTGTCTGGTTTATCAAAGATTAGGTTGCCATATGCAGATAGTTTCATCTCTGGATTCTCAGTCCTGTAGAACTAGCATTTTCATGCTATCTTGAGGGCCAGGAGTCATCCTCTGAGAGATATGATGACAACTTTGAGGAGTATAAACAAGCTATTATATATCTTAATATCTTGAAGTTTTTTTCCTGAGGATCTAAAATTACATGTCTTCTCCTGGAGTTGAATTTGCCTAAGGTACATCATGTTCTTATAATGTGCTTTAAATGAATACACAGACATTCCTATTTGTGTGTGTATATGTTTGAGAAGGCATTCATCCAGAACAAAAGAATCTATATCCTTGCTTCAATATATAAATATAAATAAAAGCAAGTAATACTTCCTCAAACTTTTTTCCTCCTCTAATCTCTATCCCTATTGCTCTGTACTGTAAGTGCTTTTTCTTGTTCATAAATGATATTGAATTATAAATCTTATTGTTTCTTTCTCTCAACTATATGTTTTAAAGCTTCATCTAGTTTTCAAGATCTCACCATTGTTACCACCATCTCATTTTTTTAATTCTCTATACCAGTGATGGATATTAACTAGGCTGTCTCCAACTCCTTATTACCACAAACAACACAGCTACAAAGATACATATCCTCAAAGAACTACATAAAAGTGTTGCATCAGAGGGATTAAGCACTACTGATTTAATTAAATACTGCCTGATTTATGGAATGGCAGTACTAGTTTACACTCCCATCATCAGTACATACAGACTTCTACATTCTACCCAAAACTGCATCGGTTTTAAATTATGTTACTCTGATGAGTGAAAGTTTGTATATCATACATTATTTTCATTTTTTCTGATTACTAATGTTTATCTATCATCTCATCTACCTGTCAGCACTTGAGCTTCCCCTTATTTAAACTATCTGTTCATATCTTTTGTCTACTTTTTAAAAGCTATTTTCCTTTTTGTTAATTTGTAGCAGTTCTTTATATAGGTATTATTTCTTGTAAATTTTAGATGTTCCAAAGCTGACATTTGACTTTTAACTGTGTATGGCTCCTTTAATAAAATTTGGATGTAATCAAACCTATTAATTTTTCACATTATGTTCTGTGATCCCTATGATATAGATATTCTCTAAAATTTCTTCTATTAGCTTTAAAGATTTACATTTCTTACTTGGGTCTTTAATTCTTCTGGAGTCAGTACATGTACCTAAAGTGTCAAGTAGGGATCTAGCTTTCTTTCTCCAAATAGCTAGTTCTAATAAAATCTAAGTATCCATCTTCTTTAAGCAACCTCAAGGCCTAGTTGTGCCACATCATATATAGACATATATACATACACTTACACATACATGAATCTTTCTGAGCTTACTAGTTTATTCCAGTATATTTGCCTTGCTTTTGCTAGCATCATATTGTTTTTCTTATTAATAAAACAAAACAAATCTGTGTAGTAATTCTCAATATCTAGTAGGGCTAGTGCTCCTTCTTTATTCTTGTCAAAAATGACTTAGCGAATCCGAACCTGTATTGTTCTATGTTAATTTAAGAATGAGTTGTCAAGTTTCTTAAAAAAAAAAAAGGCAGAAAAGAATTTTGAATAGGAGGCACTGACATGACAGACTTAGAGAAAACAGGCATTACTAGGTTAAGCCATGTAGCACATGACAATCATTGTCTTTTAATAAATTTAGAATTTTTTCCCATGAAGGTTTTATTCATTCTTAACTAGGTTAATTGTTGTTACACTATTTCCTAAGTGGGTTATTCATGGTATACAGCACAGGTTGGAAATGCATGGCTCACAGGCCAAATCCAAGCTTGCCACCTGCTTATAAAGTTTTATCAGAATACTGCCATGCCTATTTGTTGACACACATCTAAGGCTACTTTCATGCTGTATCAACAGAGATATGGTTGTGACAGAGACCATATGGCCCCCCCAAATGAAAATATTTATCTGGTTCTGTATAAAAAAGATTGCTGACCACTGGATGTAGAAAAAAACATACTGGTTTTTATAAATTAATCTTGTTTTAGAAAATCTTGCCGGATTTTCTCAGTTCTAGTAGTCTGCTGATTGTTTTGGATTTTCTGTAGATGACTGTATCATATATAAACAGTGAATTTTATCTCTTTTTTCTTATCTTCTAGTCTCATTTGGATTGTGCTCAAAACTTCTTAGTGAAATATGACTTGTGACACAGACTTTGGGTATACAGACTTTATCAAGTTAGGAGAATTCTCTTTTATTCTGAGTTTTCTGAGAATTTTTTCATATACAGGTACAAATATCACCAAAAACATTTGGACTCTATAGAAATGTTATAATAATAGGTAGGACATGCACCATATTACTTCTTCAAGTTTTGAAAAGTCTAAATGTTGAAACACAACTGGCTTTAAGTGTTTTTGATAATGGAGTGTAGATCTGATAATTCTAAAACAATTAAAAAGATTCCTAATTCTTCTCTCATTTACCCTCAAAAGCATCTCATGTACTCTCTTGAACTCTTGTTCAAGTGTTTTAAAAAAGCACACTTGTTCTTTTTTATTATAAAGTATTTATTTAAATAAATAAAAATATTACTTTCATATCAGATTCATTTTTATAAAGAATCATTTTCTTAATAGATACTTTCAAGAAATCACAAAAGAAGCTTTAAACAATTAAACAAATGTTTAGCGATATGACTGTATTAAATAATGCAACATTCTCATTTATAAAATACACTGTACCTTATTTTAGGATATTTGAATTGGAAGCTTTTTAAATAGCAACATTAATTTAAGTGTAAATTTAGATAACTTCTATACTAAGAATAAAATACTAAAATATAAAGAAGGTACAAATTTTTGTAATATACAATTAGGTTCTTCTATCATTCTGGATTTGATTATCTGAAATCAAAGCGTTCTAAATCATGTAATACGCCATAGAAGTGGGAGCACTTACTTAGGAGTAGAAGGACCCCTTGGCCATGTTCCGTCTTCATTTTTCTGTTCTATTACTAACACCTGTAAATATGACACAATAAAAGAGTGTTTTTCCATAATTCTGAAGTTAAAAAAGCTTTAGAAGATTAGCTGAATACACTGAGAAACCAAAGCAACTCTGTGATTATTTAAAGGACACAGCAGACAAGGTGAAGTGATATTTGCATTTTGATTCCAAAGCTGGGCAAGGGAGACAAAAAGATCTCCAATATAAGGAATCAGCAATGAGAGTGTGAAGGAAAGAAAATAAACTATGAGAAAGTTTAAATCAAGTAAATACAATATAAATTCACTGAGTTTAGGGAGTATGTTTTCTATTTGTATTTGTAGGCTGTAACATAGAACTGTGCAAATAACAGATGCTCAATAAATGGTTGTAGTTGTTAAACATACTGACACAGGATCTTAGCTAACTAAAATTATTATGCAAATATTGAGGAATGGTGACACAGATAATTCCAAATTACAGATTTTATAAAATTTATTTGGGGCCTTGAAATTAGTGCATATTTATATTATCACTATATAAACTATAGAATCTTTTATAATAATATACAAATGACAGAGTCAGATCTGAGAGTCAGACTGAAGTTCTCTGTTGCAGTGTGATTGAGGTAAACAAAAAGCACCTTTCATAAATGAAAAGAACAGGCTTAGGCAGAACTATACTTTATTCTAAAACACCCCCAAATCCTTCCTCACATCTTCTTGACTAACAAAGAAGACTTTGATCTATTTTTTTCTATGTGATGAGTCTGTGCAAAGAAGAAAAACCTATCAAAAATTATTAAATTAGCAAAGGAAATATGTCGTGATACTAATAAGAAGTTAATCTAAATTTCCATGGAAAACTGTAACACAGAAAACACCACTTGAGGTAAATCCAAGGCATTACAAATTTGAATGCATTCAATATATTGTTTCATTAACTCTTTTCTTTAAATTTTCAATTTTGTAACCTATTCTACATACTCTTGGTAATGTATTTTTATGGACTGTATGTTTCTAGGACATTTATAAATTGGCACTTGGATCCTAACCACATAAAATTTAAGCTTGTTTCAGAACATATATCAAATAATAAAATATTGATTTAAAAATTTTATGGAAACTTGTTGAAAGAGCATGCTAGTTAAAACATTAAATTTATCTTTATAATATTTCATACATTATAAAACTCATATGATGTATATGTACCACATGAATAAGTACACCATGTTCCTACCATCCTGATCCCTTCCTGATCACTTTCCTTTCCCTACCTATAGAGACAATCATTATCTTAATTTTCTAATTATCATTTGATATAGTTTTATATCTTTTAAAGATTTATAAAGCAGAATTTAGTGGCTGATTTTTAACTTCTGAAGAATGTTTTCCTTTACGGTAATTTGTAACTACAGCAACACTTACATATAAACTATATACTAAAAAATATATATAAACTTTATAATCATTTGAAAGACTTAAATCAGTTATAAAATAAGAGATTTCAGCTATATAATATTCAAAGTAGCATTTAATATCATTGTTTAACTACAATACCTTAATTCCTAACAGTATTTACACTTAAAATTCCATGTTTTTACAATGACAGATATTCATGTTGAAGGTCATCAGAAATGTTAAAATTTGCTAATGCATAATTTTCTAAATAAAATTTTGCTTATGGTTAAAACATTAACTCAGCATGAAAATGTTTTTAGAAAAACATTTAAAAATTTAAGTAAACACACACACAGAAGGGAGAAGAGGGAAAGACCAACCATTCTGGAAGGCATACTCTTCCATAATATATCTTAGTTTCACTTTCTAATGAGGATACATTCAATTTAGTAAAAAAAAAAGTCCAAGATAGCATCAGTCAGAAAAAAAAATGATATTTAATATACATTCTTTGAAACATTCCTATTCCTAAAGATCAAAAGTCCTTAAGGACATTTAGTCTTAGAAACTAATTTATACTCTCATCTGCAATATGATAAATGCATACTTATCAAGAACATCAAATTATTTAACTTCTCTAAGCCTCAGTTTTCCAATGTGTATGATGGAAAAAATAACATCCATAATATTTCATAGGATCATTGTTAAGATTTAAAGAAATAATTTTACATATTTCAAATTGTACTCCTGGAGCTACTTTAAGGCCTGATGGATGGTAACCTAGGACAGACAGAGGTGTGTCTACTGTAAGATAGAAAGAGGGAGCCAGCTAGCTAGGGAGGGAGCATTAGCTAATCAGTGGAGTTCAAGGTCTTCACTGTAGCTTCAGTCAGATAACTTTAAATTGTAATACATTGGATTTTGTAAGATTTCACTTAAGAATAAAATGGCTAAAATAAATTTGAAAATCATTATATTATTATAGCCTACTATAATTATAGCAGGCATTTACTAAAAATTAATTTTCCTTAGTTTCTTTGAATTTTTTTCACAACTCAGTATCACTGATGTCAATAGGAATTCTTAAATAAAATAGAACCAAAAATTTCCCAATACTGCAGCACTAAGCACTGTGTTAGACATTAAAAATAAAAATAAATAGGATACAAACAAACCACAGCAAGAACCTCATAGTCTAACTGGGAAGTTTAATACACAAATACAATAAATGATACAACACACATATACATAAATCATGGAAGTTAAAGGAGCAATTTTTTCTCCAAAGTAGAAACATCCTATACCTCAATGGATATTAAGAAAAATAGGGAAGGCTGAAGAGAGGATGTGACATTTGAGTTGGAATATGAAGGATGAATAATCTGATATGGTTACTCTACATGATGGGATGGGATGGTTAATTTGAACATCTGGAAGGTTAAAAGGACTTTTTGCTGGATAGACATAGAGAGGGGAAGAAGCATACATCACACAGATGGAATAACATATTGGAAAGTTTAAGAGTATGGAATAGTATAGCGTGTTAGAGAATTATAAGCAGTTCGGTTCGGTATTCTTAGAGTATAAACCACAAAACAAGGATAACATAAAGATGCTAGAAGATTAGACAATAGGTTAAACCATGACTTGTGTGTTGGGTTCAAGTGCCTGGACTTTACAATTATCATGGAGCCAGGAAAGATTTATGAAAGGAAAATAGTAGGGTTTACATTTATAATGAGTATTCTAGCAGAAATAAGATTGAGTGGACACATATGAGCCTGGATGTAGAGGGATTTGTTGAGAGAATATGAAAGATATGGGCTGAGAAAATTGTATAGAGAGATTAATCAAGAAATGTTTAGAAGGTAGAGTAAGTAAGACTTGCTGATTGTGACTAAACATCTTCATTTCTCAGTACATTAATTTCTTTGGATTATACAATACAGAAAAACTAAATTAGGAGCTGATACCATCTAATAAAGGTTGGTAAACTATGGTCCACTTAGCCTGCTGCCCACTTTTATAAACAGTTTTATTAGAATACAGCCATACCCATTTGTTTATATATCATCTATGGCTGTTTTTGTGCTACTACAATGGCAGAGTAATACTTTCAACAGAGACTGTATGGCCTGCAGAAATGAAAATATTTACTATTTGGTCCTTGACAGATAGTTTGCTGACCCATCTTATATATTAGCCTTTTTTTAAAAAAATGAAAATCATTTCTTTTTAACAAG
The DNA here is from genome assembly GCA_963574885.1 of Lepilemur ruficaudatus. Taxonomy (NCBI): domain Eukaryota; kingdom Metazoa; phylum Chordata; class Mammalia; order Primates; family Lepilemuridae; genus Lepilemur; species Lepilemur ruficaudatus. Next base: position 9,484 of record CAUYRT010053626.1, read on the forward strand.
TAGATTATTCCCAAGCTCAAGGAGGGAATCAAAGTTATAGTTAATGACCAGCAGGGATAGAGAAGAGATGAACTTAGAAAGAGGAAGCCAGAGACACTAGAACCCATTATATATTGTCAGGATATTAATTAAAGTTTGAGACTCTAAAAAGCTTCATGTACAGTATGTTTAAAATAAACATTATTACTAAATAATACCTGTCCTTGGTATAAACCAGCATCCTGAATGGTGCTGTCTGGTTTATTCAGTGGTTCAAATGTATTACTCATGTATTTGTTCCACAATCTGGTCTCTTTTTCATCTGGAATATTGAAGATTTTCCTTATTTCTTTTTCAATTGTATCTAGATTTAAGGAGGAAAGATAAATATAATAAATATTTTAAAATATGCCACATACAATTAAATGTTTATCAGCATAAAACCCTAAATTTAAAATACTGTTAGGATTGATGAACAAATATATAAAGAATACATATAAAAAAAAGAAAAAGGTTTTTAAGACCAGGTATGTTTTTATGGAAAAAAATGGTATCTGTAATTCTGACAGATGATTACTCGTGTAATTTAAAACCTCATGGTAACCTCAAATTAAAAAACCTACAACAAATACCAAAAAAAAAAGCAAGAAATTATAAAACCCACTACCAGAGAAGATGACTTTTAACAAAGGGAGATAGGAATGAACAAAGAAAGAGAAGAACACAAAACCACCAGAAATCAAATAATAACATGGCAGTAGTAAGTTCTTACCTATCAATAATAACATTAAATGTGAACTGACTAAACTCTCCAATTAAAGACAAAGTGGCTAAATGGATTAAAAAAAAAAAAAAGAGCCAACCATATGTTGTCTCCAAGAGATATACTTCACCTATAGACACATACAGACTGAAAATAAAGGATGGAAAAAGATATTTCAGACAAATGGAAACCGTAAGAGAGCAGGAGTAGCTATATTTCTAATAGATAAAATAGGTATCAAGATCAAAAATGTAAAAAAGAGATAAAGAAGGTGATTACATAATT
>CAUYRT010053627.1:0-13903 GCA_963574885.1 Lepilemur ruficaudatus
ACAAAAGAAGAAAAGGGAAGACTGCACAAAAATGGATACCACAAAATTGTCTTTCTGGATAGCAGGACAAAGGCTATAATTTCCACAGTGAACTTTAAATGTGGTTTATGTCAATAAAATCAATTCAAAGATTTTTTTAAAGCAAATTCCTGACACATTCATTTTAGCCCTATTTCTAGACCCTGTGAATTCTATGGTGGCCCCCAAGATATCAGCTCCCTAGGATACATGCCTTATATAAATGCTTTCCTTGAGTATGGTCAAAACCCATGGATATGGTAGGACCTAACTCTAGGCAAAAGGATTCATGGCAAAAAGGATTTTGGAGATATAATTAAAGGGAGATTGTTTGGGTAATCTGGATCTGATCACATGACTCCTTTAAATCTGAGTCTAGAAGTCAATGACAGAAGAGGTCGAAGACTCAAAAGAGCCTGGCCTTGTAGGAGCGACTGACATGGTATGGAACGGACCACATGGCAGGCAATGATAGGTCTCTAGGAGAAGAGAAAAGTCCTGTTCAATAGCCAGTAAATAAACAAGAACATCAGTTCTACAACCACAGGAAACTAGATTCTGTGAATGCTCCAAATGAGCTTGGAAGAGAATCTAAGCTTTAGATGAGGCAGCATCCCCAAAGGACACCTCAGTATCTGCCATGTACACTCCTGAGCAGAGAACCCAGTGACAACATGTCAAAATCCTGACCCATGGAATCTGTGAGATAAGTTAATGTTTTAAGCTGCTAATTTGGTCATGTGATATATAGCAATAGAAAACTAATGCAAACCCTTGCATTTTTGAGGCAGACAGAACCTAAGTGGACCCTGATGATCCCTGACTCCTAGTGGTTATGCTATTGCATAATCCCCTTCCCTTGAGTGTGAGTGTGGCCCGTGACTTGCTTCTAATAAGAGAATATGGCAAAGGTGATGAATGTCACTCCTGTGCTTGCCAGTCTCCATCTTAGCAGAGTAAACTTAGAAACATGCTGGCTTTGGAGAAGTGAGCTACAAAGTTGTGAGAGGGCCTATGGAGGGAGCCATGAAGAATTGCAGACAGCTTCTAGGAGCAGACACCAGTGAGAAAATGGGGACTTTAGTTTTACAACTGCAAAGAGATGAATTCTGCCAACAACCTGAGGGAACCTGGAAGATCTTTTACCAGTTGAGACTCTGATGAGCCGGCAGTCCCAACTGGAATATATCTGGATTGCAGCCTTCCGAAACCCTAAGCAGAGGACTTAAGGAAACTGTACTTAGACTTCTGCCCTAATGATATGAATCACAGAGGAAGTATCATGAATGCTGATGTCCAGTGTGTTACTTCCTGGATCCTTGGACTTATTTTAAAATCTTAAATAAAATCCCCCTTTTAAAAGTCTTACTAAAGTATAAGATTCACTCATTTTTTTTTTTTTTTTTTTTTTTTGGAGACAGAGTCTCACTCTGTTGCCCGGGCTGTAGAGTGCCGTGGCATCAGCCTAGCTCATAGCAACCTCAAACTCCTGGGCTCAAGTGATCCTTCTGCCTCAGCCTCCCACGAGTAGCTGGGACTACAGACATGCGCCACCATGCCCGGCTAATTTTTTACATATATTTTTAGTTGGCCAATTAATTTGTTTCTATTTATAGTAGAGACGGGGTCTCGCTCTTGCTCAGGCTAGTCTCAAACTCCTGACCTTGAGCTATCCACCCGCCTCGGCCTCCCAGAGTGCTAGGATTACAGGCGTGAGCCACCGCGCCCGGCCAGATTCACTCATTTTTGAAATAGAAAAAAATCTATATAAAAAAATCTATATAAAAATCTATATAAACATGTATCAGATTAACATTTTGGAAGATATTAACCTATGTTCTTTTTGTTTTTCTACTATTTTCACATTTCTCTTTTGTCCTTTCAAGCCCATGGATTATGTTACTGAGTTTCATTGTTGTTAAAAGGATTTGATGAAATAGAAAGCAGAAAAAAATGTGTGAGTTTTTGGTTGGGGTATCCTAAAAGTTTCAGTTCTTTGAAATATTTAGAGGATTTAGGACAAAACAAATTATTTAGGAAAGACATTGAGGAAATGTACGGAAAATTTTGAAAAAGGAAACCACATATGCCTTCATTGCACCTTGTCTTCTGGTGCATTCATTATATGACTAGAAAAAAGCATTCATAGGCCTAGAAGAGAGACAGTAGGTGGAAGGAAGGGAGAAAACAGCCCTTGTTCTCTTTCTTGGGATGTCACTAGTCAGGAGGTAGGGCTCAGAGTTTGAGCGGATGTCTGATGTGTATTGGCTAATGGTCCCTAAACAGCTTTGAAGATATTCTCAGGTCCTGGCATACTTTTCAGGTGGTAGAAAAATGGTGTCACTGCTCATTGCATAGACGTAGCAGAGAGGGCTTTAGTCCTGAAAGAATCAGGAGAAAGGAATGATGGATTTTTATAACCAATTACATGGAGATCTAACCCCCTTCTTCACTTTGGTTTTATAAAAGGGTCCCAGAATATATATACAGCCCATGAGAAAGGTAGAACACCTCAAAGTCATTTTTAAAAATGAATACTTAATGAGCATCTACCAGTGTTAGATACTGTATTAGTTGCTGAGAATAGAGCAGTTAAAATAAGTTCCTTGTCTTTATGAAGCTCCCGTTCTAGTGCGTGTAAGTGTATGCGTATGTGTGAGACTGTTAATAAATGACATGTAAATATATGCCATGGCAGATGATGGGAAGAGCTATTGAGAAATGAAAGGCAGAGTGAGGAGAAAGCAAGAGAAATGAACTCTCCCAGGAACTCCACATTTGTCCAACACCCACTCACTATCATCCTCATGGATGTCTAGTGAGCATTTCAAATGATTTATAGTTAAACAAAACGTGAAGCCTTCAATTTTTCTCTTTATGACACTCTATCGCTCTGTCTTTTTATTCAGTGGAAGTTTCTGTCTTTATTTTCCTTGACCCAATAGCATCATTTGACATTTTAACCACTCCCTTCTCTCGTGTTGTCGTGTTCTCTCTGGCTGCTACTTCTCCATCTGTTTTGCAGGCTCCTTTCTTCCCACGAGGATTTTCTTCTTGGTACTTCTCTCTTCTCCTCCTATGCACTTTTATTTTGTAGGCTCATCCAGTCCCAACTTTCCAATTCCAACATATCCCTTTGCCTTACAAATTTATTTCTCCAGCCATATATTTTCTTGAAAGTGGCAGATTTAAATAAACAATTACTTTCTGGGAGAGCTAGCATTCCTGGATGCATTCTTGGCTCCTCTCTCTTCCGATCCTGATTTCCAATCACTATGAACTTTACCTCATAGAAATCTCTTTCATCTCTTATTGTCTACGCCCCTCTCCTGCCATCCTTCTAATTTCCATGTACTTCTCATTCTCTCCTCCTCCTGAGTTTTCTTCAGTGTGTAGACGGTAATCTGGTAAAATGATCAATATCATCATTTTACTTCCATGATTGAAATTTTTCAAAATTTTTTGGGGTAAAATTCATATTCTTCCTTGTGTCTGAGCCATTTGATAATGGCTTAATTCTCTGTCAATGATTTTACATGTGCTTAAATTTTTGAATTAATAATTAGAATCTGGAAACTTTCTATCATACTAACCTTAATAATATTTCATAAGTTTCCCTTGTATATTAATGTGAAATAAAATAGTTTATTAATAATATTGTGCTACCATTATAATTTAAACACAAAATATTATGAGACATGGAACACATACCAGATTCCATATTCGCTAGTCAAAAGATAAATATATTGTTGTCAAAAGTGAAATGCAATGGTCTGAAAGAATAATAATATCATACATTTTGTTTCTAAGAATAATAAGTAGTAGCTATCACTTTGAGGTTTAGAAAACTGCTAAATAACAAGAAAATAAAACATCCTTTAGAATTTGCTCTCACACATTTATTTTGGTTTTTCTAATATTTGAAAAGACTCTCACTGATCCTTGCCAAATGTCATCATAAGACATTTCAAAGATATATGAGTTTTCATTATCACATAACCAGAGATTTTCTGAGTAAACACTTTTTGGAAAAATATTTGTTAGAAAATCTGTGCAAAAAAACCTCAAAGGCTAACTTCCCTTATATAAAGGATGTGTTCCGTCTAAACCACCAGTGCAATTCAAAATTGTCATAACCCAATGTCCCTTAGTTTTATACATGAAGAATGAAAATCTCTCTGCATAACCACAAATTATTAGTCCAGAAAGCAACATAACATCAACCCAAGATAACTAATCTTATAGAATCACTCTAAGAGCCATCCGCGTAAGAGTAAGAGTCTCCGTACTTATTTTTCCCGAAGAAGACTAAACAGTTCCAGCATTATCTGTTTATTCATTAACTTCCCAGTGACTGCAAAGTCCTTTGTAGAAAAAAATACAATTGTGTATGTAACATTTTGAAGTTTACAAAGCAGGTTCACATGTATTACACCGTTTCATTCTCTTTGTAGCTCCTGGTGATTAAAAAAGAAATAGGGCTTATTTCACAATTTTATAATTAATCGACAGGAGAAGGAGAGGGTTTCACTTGCTCAAGGTGATGTAGCTGGAGAGTAACAGAGTCGAGATGCAACCCAAATCTTATGAGTGACATTTCATAATCTTTCCACTATCCATGTTTTGGCCTGGTGAGAGGAAAAAGAACTTAATATGGCGAACTAGTAAAAAAGCAGAATTTTATTTGTAGTTTGTTGGGTTTTTTTGAAATCTATAATTATAGTCTTACTTTACATTGGGCACATCAAGGCAATAATAAGCTATTTTATTTCAAAAATATATAAAAAGCAGAATTTTATATGTAACCTGTGTTCTAGACAGTTTTACTTTAGTACAGATATCAACCCTTACCTTTGAAAACATTTTAGAAAAGGGTAGAGATGTATATATAGCCTTTGCTCAGAAAAAACAAGTGACATCTATTTTTCAAAGCAGACTCAAAAGACTCCTGAAAGTATTTAAAGCAGCACACAGGGTGAAGATCTTTCCATGTTTCTTGGAGGGGGCTACATGTGTATGTTGTTTCTTATAGTATTAAATTAGCTTGAATAAAAGGTTAGGACACAGGATATAGATACCGAAAAGAGTGGATGTTTGACCAAATAGGGTCCTGTCAAGAGACATTAATGAGGGAATTTCTTCCTAGTTAATAGGACATGGAGTTTTATAATCAATATTAGTAAAATTCTCCTTAAGATAGAAATAATTTTTATCTTTTCTATATTCTTGATTTTTACTAAATTTAGGTAAAAATGTTTTCATGCTAGCCTGTAGGTATATACGAAATGAAGAACTTACTATCTAACACTTGAAATGATAAATGAGAAACACTGAAGCATGGGTGTATTATATCAGCATAAATCTAAACTAAATAATCTAACACAAATTATTCAATTCCTTGGCACTGCAGGTATTATAAAGGAGGTAATTACATCCAAAGTTTTAGGAAATTTAACTTATAACTATCAGAAAGCCAAAATTCACTAATTTCAACTCCTCCTGGGGAGAAAGTAGTATATAAGTTGTTAACTATTGCCTTCTGGTGAGCTTTCTATGCTACATAGTAACCTTCTCATTTGACCACAGACTCACTGAGAGTAAGGGCTGAGCACTTCTACCGCTTCACTGACACGCAGTAGGTGTTAATACTTCAATAAATGTATGTTTTTTAAGTGAAATAGGATAACTTCAAATACGTGATATGGACTTTAATATTGTAATAGAGTTAATATGAATTCTGCATATGGTTGTTTCATATTCATTATCTATAGATTGGTTACATATGTGACATCTAGGAAGACAATGTAAGAAATCTTTATTAATATTACATTAATAATAACAGTTAACATGTTACTGATAGGAAGCAACATATTCAAATCTAACAACAGAATTATTCTATACAAATTAATAAAATATTGCTATCACATATTTTAGCAAATTGTCTCTAAAAACAATTTTAAAATATCTATAACTATATAGTCATAAGCACTATAGCTCCTATTAGCTTAACTTTTGTAGATTAAAAAAATAAGCCAATAAAGTAATATCAGATATAGCATGAAAGTAACTTTAGAACAAAAATCCAAGTTTCCATCTATCTTCCCAAATGAAATTTACCACTTTGAATAGTGACAATTTGTTTAAATAAAATATTAATTAGCTAAGGTTGGAAACATAGGAATTATTTCTGAAAACATCACATTAAGTAACTGAGTTTGTAATAAGTTCCATATAAAAGCCAGCTAACCTCATTTTGCAAATTGCTTGAAATTGCAGATAAAGATATTAACAATTCTTTTATTAAAGGATAAAGTGACCGTAATACCCAAGGCAATATGCTGATTAAAGCAGGTGCAATGGAAGATAACCCATAAGCTTCATAATTCCTTGGATAATAGATCAGTGAGTCACTGTAATGTGCTTATTAAGCAATATGGAAAATTAGGTCAAATTAGACAGTGAAATGGAGTTGTCCATACATGACATGGCTTTCTATGGAGACAATCAAAGTGACATTTTTTTAACCTAAGTCTCTAGAGATAAGGTACTTGGCATCAAATTATTCAGTTACCTAACCTTTGAAATATCTACAACTGTGATCAGTAAAAGAAAATTGTATTAAAAATAGGCAATTACAGTATTATTGTAGGGAACAAATTTTCTTTCTACTAGTAAATTGAAATTGCTTTGTTGCAAAAGCCAGGGCTTAGAAAAAGACGCTAATAGTTATTTGCATAAAATAATGTGCCTAACTCACACACATATGATGGCTGTTCTGGGTAGCTTGATAAACTTTCAACACTCATGGAAGAACAAGTCCCCAGAGGGCCATTGTCAAGAGTATAATAATTTGTAACATCAATCATACTTCTGTCAGCTTTTCTGAAATGGAAATATTTAATTTTTCCATGAGGCAAAACATTTATTTTGATTTGAAAAGATGAAAGGAAATAAAGACATACCTGTATAGAGTGATCCTATGTTGGCTATTAGCTAGGGACACACACAAGAAAACTTAATGTGGTTGTTTTAGTAGGAGTATTCTGGACTCCTAGACAATGGAAGCTCTGGACAGCTTCTATTTAAGATTTGGCACTTCCAAGAAAACACCACTGTGTGATACGACTTTCTCTTTTTTTTGGTCACTAAATTAGCTGGTATATGCTAGCCTTAAATATTAATATAAATCTAATAAACGCAACCAGTTTAAGTTTGGGTGACTGCTATATTAGAAATGTACTCACCCGATTGGCTTTTGCTACATATGTCTAAATGACTGGGGATCTCAGTTCATGAATGCCTTGCTACGTATAGATGTATGTACAATGAATATGCTATAACCATGCGCATTATCCAACAACAGAGCTCACTGGCTTCTCCCGTTGCAGTTGCTCAATACCTTCTTGCTCCCTAATCTTACAACATCATGATGCCTAACTCTTGCTCCCGTATCCCTGGAAAAAATTCAATTCCAAAATCATGCCACAACCCAATTTTTTTTTATTACTTTCCTTTTCCATCCTGCAATTACAATTTCCATTTACTCAATGCAGGTGATATCATTTATGTGGAATGAAGAAAGCAATCTACTTAAACTAATACGTACTAATGCTTGAGACCTGGTTTGAGTGTTTACATTTTTGAAAAAGATGCTTCTGAGTCAACATTAATTTCAAAAACCATGACAACATGAAGTGAAAACTGTCAGGTAAGTTTAAGATATATGTTCACTTCCCCATACTTCCTATCATTGGGCACAACTAGTCAACACTGTAGATGATTCATCTAGGTATAGAACTCCGAACAAAATGAATTGCTTGGAGCTACTTGAGATACTTAATAACTTTATAGAATCTATATAAAATTTATGTTTTAAATAATGTGCTGCCATATGCCCTCAATCAGAACTTCAAAAGTTACGAGATTCTTATGATAACCAATAAATCTGCCTAAACATCTGTCCTTTATTGAGAATGTTCCAGTAGGATATTTATATTTTCATAAGGTAAAAATACTATCTTTGCTATGATTTGAATCATAACCCTCAAGGTAGTGGTATTAGGAGGTGGTACCTTTGGGAGGTTATTAGGACATGAATGTGGAGCTCTTATGATTGGAATTGATGCCCTTATAAAAGAGACCCCAGAGAGCTTGCTTACCTCTTCTACCACATGAAAACACAGTCAGAAAATGTGGTGTATGAACCAGTGCATGGGCCCTCAACAGACACTTAATCATGTGGTGCCTTGACTGTAGACTGCTCAGCCTCCAGAACTGTGAGAAATAAATTTTTGATGTTTATAAGCCTCCAAATTATGACATTTGTGTTATAGCAGCCCAAACGGACTAAGGCAATCCCTTACATGACAGAGGAAGCCTATGTTTCAAATAAATATATTAATATTATAGAGTTCCCCTTAGAAGTCCATACGAGGAAATTGAGAAACAGAAAGGCAGTAGAATGTGAGGACACCCTAGATTCATTTACATGAGGCTATGTGCAGGATTAATCTATAAAATGCATTGCAGGTATGAAACACACTTTCTTAAAGAGGGATATTCTCAGAACTCATACGAGAAGGACATCACTAGACTAGGAGAGTGAGGAAGGAGGGTGAATTAATTAAATAGATATTCAGGAGTAGAAGGGAAGGGAGTTGGAAATTGTGTTGAATGATCATGGGCACATCTGAGTCTTGTCCTGTGAGCTGTTGCTGATGCTGCTGCCTCTGTCTCCTCTTCCTCCTTCATTTCCTTCTTTTTCTCTCTCTTCTATTTCTTCTTTTTCAGCTCCTCTTCATCTTCCTTCTCTCTTCTAGTTTTAAACAGTATTTTGTATTTTGTTGTTCTTTATTTTGTCTCTGTCCAATAAAAATCTATCTAATGACTAGAAAAAGCAAAACTTTTTTTGCTCATTTCCTGTTTTCAGCCAATGTCTAAATAATAGAAATAGAGGGTACATATAGTCACTTTATGGCAAACTTCTAAAAACCTGATTTCCACAGAAAGACATTTAATCTAAATTAGATACTGTCTGTTCCTAAAGGTAAGACCCTGGGCAAGTCACTAAAGACCCCTCTAGTCCTCAATCACTTAGCAAAGAGTTAGGTTAGACAATTTCCCACTCTGAAGCTTCTCTTCCACTTTCTGTCCAGAACATTTTTTTTACTTCGCAAAATTTTTCTTCTGCCGTAAAAAACACTTTATCTTCTGCTGACTGCATACCACTCTATAAATGTTTGCTTTCAGCACTAGAACTTTGGGCAATTCCTTTTACAAGTGGTTACTTCAATATAAGCTGGAAATAAACAAAACCAGCCATGCAGGCAGTATGTGAAAGATTTTTATGGTAAAATTTCACAGAATGTATTTAGTCCATTTACATTCCCTCATCGAAGTTTATAAAGCAAGATAGGAAAGGCAGATTTCACATTTCCTCAGGCAGAGGTCAGAAGGAACTTTCAGAGGGAACTTGAAGCCTAGGCAAAAATCCAAACACATAAAAGCACAGCCATTTTAAAACTAGTAAAAATGAACTGTTACTTGGTATAGCAGATGGCAATATTTTATGAACCATTTTGTAACAGTATAGAATTCCCAGCATCTACTAAAATTCAGCTTCATGAATACCATTAAAAAAACTATATTGCTTTTGCACATGGTAGTGTTAAGGGCAATGCTGTTTTGTGAACCTACAAAGAGTTGGTTAAGATGTGAGAGGATTGCCCTATGCCTACAAAGGCTGGTGAGAACTAGGCCATCATAACACAGCAGAGGCCATTTTTGCATGTTATGAAGACACCATGCTACTGAAGTTACTGTATCTCAGTTTTCAAGGAAAAACTCACTTTTCGAGTTAAAGTGAGTGAAGTTAGACAAATGTTAGTCTATGTTAGAACATAACTTTATAATGCTCATTTAACCAATTAATGTCTAGTTTTTTTATGATTATTGATAAAGGATCATTTGCTACAAATTGCTAGTCCATTTAGAACTACTAGCTACTTATCTGATTGGAGGATTTAACTTAGGGAGAGTCTGAGAAGTCTTTTGAATGGATAAATGACATTCAGCATGAGAGGAAAATTGCTAAATGGGGATGCACTATGTATTTATATTAGTAAATTCCTTCTTTGTTTTTTGTTAAATAATCCAAATAATAGGGGAGGGCATGAAAGAATATAGAGAAAAAATTTCTAAAGCCTGTAGAGATTTTCCTCAGTAGTAGGACATAAAGAAGAGGAAGCACATGGATGTTTGATTAAATTGAATGTAACTAGTGATCAGATAGGAAGAGGATTAGGGTCTTGAAGCTTTGGAGACTGTGGATAAATTTAAGTAGTAAAAATGCCAATTTTAAAATAAAAATTAAGAATAGTTAGATGTTTCTCAAAAATTAAGGAAATGTAGGTCTTTAAGATATTTTTAATTATATTAACTTGTCATTATACTAGAAGTATAAGGCTTTCTATCTTTTTCAATGATAGAGATATTAATTTGGTAATTCCCTATAAAATTTGATTTCCTATGTGGCATCTAAATATTCTCTTTTGTGGTAAAACTAGGTTTGTTATTTTTATATTATTATAACTGGGCATACTAATGCTTTGAACATTGTTTCATAAGCTACACATAGAGTACAGTGCTGTTTAATCACAAAAACACTTATAACCATCTTCTGCTTTATAATTTGGAATGAATGATGCTTATTATCATCACTAAGTGACAGATTAATGAGAAAAATTATGTTTTTAAATCTTTTAACTCCTGTTCTAACTAAATATCAAAGAATCCTGAATGCTACCCGTCATCTTTTTACATAGAGGTGTTGATTAATATTTGTGATACAGAATCAGTGGTAGAATTTACCTTTATTGAGGACTCATTGTACAACTATGGGAATAGTAACTGTGCATAATTATTGGAGTTTCTTTTCACATACACCCACAGGAAATAGACTTCGTTGTTTGCATTTTTACAGCTGGGCTGGGCAGCCTGACTAAGGTCAAAGGACATATGTCTAGTAAACCATGAAGCCAGAATTCGAATCCAGTACTACCTGACCAAAAATCCATGTTCTTTTGGTAATATCATTTGAGCTACCACACTGCACAATGCCAGCGGGCACCATTCATCTGCATTAGCTGTGATGGATATCACCTGGAGTTTACTGCCTTCTGAAATGTTATATAAAACCATTTTCAACTGTTTTTTCAAGAACACATGTTACTTCAGGTCTGATAAAATCTCCTTTGATAAATATACAATAGGTACCTTGGTTCTTTGATATATAACATCATTTCCAAATTTTCTTTTCAGGTAAGTCAGCCTTCCTGTTAGATTTCTGTCCACCTGAAAGTAGACCCTTAGAGCCTGTGCTTGCAAATTTAGGCCAGTAGTGGCAGAAAAGGCCAAAGCATCTCCCAGTCACCCTGGGTTAATAGTGGGACAGTGAAGAAACAGAGCCAGGACTAAATTTTGTCTAGAAGATAGTTCTTCAAATAAGTGATAACCCAAATCAGTAATCTGTCCAGCAAGCAAGTAGGAATGTCATTATTCTCCCAATAAAAACAGAACTGTTTTAATAAACAGTTGTGTCTCATTGTTGAATGAAAGAGGAAGGTGGACAGATCTATATGGGGGGTAAGTATTCTATCCCTTACTTAGGTGCCAGGGACAAATCCATCAAAATTCATAAAAGGGAAGAGAAAAACAACTTTAGTACAGCTGTATCATTCAGAACTATGTTGCAAGCAATTACTTCAATGCTAAAATCTTCAGTCTAGATTTAGGAAAAAAGCGTAAGGGCAATGTCAAGGAATAGTTTTTAAAGACTTGAAGACAAAAAAGGAAGCTCTTGGGATAAGACAAAGTTGACAAAGGAATAAAATGAAACATTTTCCTTTACCCCTCTGAGAGGATTAATAATACAGTTCTAATATTTGACCTAATAGCGATGCTGTTAAGGAGTCTCATGTCTAACATTGTTATGAAACATCTCTTGAATTGTTTTCATATTTAGGTTACCTCATGTTTTCTTAGAATAAATCGACACAAATTTTTTGGACTACTTGCATGGACAAATATTTATTAAAGTGCTATTTAAGAATACTAGTGGGTCCACATACATGAAACACACAGTTCATGTTCCCCTCCCAAACATGTAAGTTTACTTTTTAGTTGAGATTTATTTTTAAAATAAAATAGTAGGATGTATTTAATACAAAAGTTTCCAAAACACATTGCCAGAGTGACCCTTTTAAAGTGTAAGTCAGATAATGCTAGTCGTTTTTTTTTTTTTTTTTTCCCCAAATGTCTTTTGGCTTCTGGTCTTACTCAGAATAAAGTTCAACATCCTGCACATAATCTGGTCAGTATCCCTCCTTGGACTCACCGCCTCTCCCTCCTCTTCACACGCATTCAAAATCTGGCTGTACTTTTTCTTTGTTGTACCTGAACAGTCTAAGCATGCTCCTACTTTAGAGTCCTTGAAATTACTTTTTTCTCTGCTTTAAACCTTTTTACCATAGATATTTCTTTCCATGCCATATTTTCTGTTTTACTTGTTTCTCTGTTAAAATGTCATCTTACCAGCGAATATGGTCCTGCCCACCCTATTTAAACTATGATTTCCCATTACTGTCTAGTCCCTGTGCTATATGGTGGCTTACCTAGTATTCAAAAATACTCCCCATCTTTCCAACTTGATGGGCAGACCATCCTCCCCATTCCTTGGGCTTTTTACTTGTTTAGGCTGACATGATGTAAGTAAGAGCTTTCAAAGAACTGCATGTTTGGGCTAGATAGTTAGCATTTCTGACATTGCCATGTGCAGGAGATGCCCACAGCTTATTGATTCTAAGAAGAATATGAAAGAAATGTGGCGTAGAGGCATCCCAGCCTAATCATCTCAGGTAAGTCCAGCCCAGTTTAGTCAGCTTCCATTCTGAAGATACATTAGTGAGCCCAGTTGAAATCTGTATAGCTACCTAATTTAAACCTTCTCTGATCTCCAGATGATTCTTGACACTTGAGCTAAAGAGTCGTTTATTGCTGTAGGGCACTGTTGAAATTCTAGTGATTGTTATGTACAATTTTGGGGACAATGCCTAACTGATACATCCCTAATTTTTATAGCACATTCATTATCTCACATGCTATATATTTGTCTATTTACTTATGGACATGTTCTTCTATAACATACACTCCTTGAGAAGAGGCACTTTTTTTTTCTCTTTGGTTATTGCTTCTTTTTTATCACCTAAAATGGGGCCTGGAACTTAGTAGCCTATCAATAAATATTTGTGGAATAAATTATCTACTGTGTGCTATTGTATTATTTAAAATGTATAGAAACTTAGTTAGCAGCTAAGTGAATAAAACAGACATAGTCTATATCCTCATGGAAATTGTAATCTAAAGAATTTCCTGGTATAAAATAATGTATCATTTGACTAAGATTAATTTTGTGCCCTCTAGTTATAATATTTATCATTTGCTCTCCAGTATCAACAAAACTAAACTGCTATTACAAGAAAAAAAAATTTTTTTTTTTTTTGAGACAGAGTCTCACTCTGCTGCCCAGGCTAGAGTGAGTGCCGTGGCGTCAGCCTAGCTCACAGCAACCTCAAACTCCTGGGCTCAAGCAATCCTCTGCCTCAGCCTCCTGAGTAGCTGGGACTACAGGCATGCGCCACCATGCCCGGCTAATTTTTTCTATATATTTTTAGTTGTCCAATAAATTTCTTTCTATTTATAGTAGAGACGAGGTCTCACTCTTGCTCAGGCTGGTTTCGAACTCCTAATCTTGAGCGATCCGCCCATCTCGGCCTCTCAGAGTGCTAGGATTACAGGCGTGAGCCACTGCGCCCGGCCAAGAAAAATA